>UZAN01057310.1:0-12049 GCA_900618425.1 Echinostoma caproni
AGAAAGTCGTGCTTAACCTGTAGCTCGTATTCCCTGCTGTCAGCTTTACTTCAGATCTTGTGATACCAAGACTTGCAGGCGTCGTATTGAATATCGTTACGGACGACAGGCTTGGCACACTTAAGGTCGCCGCATGGAAGTCTAGTTGATGTGGTGGTTTTCGGCACTTTGCTGATCTTCATCTTGTCCCCTCCATTAAGCATGACCGATGAATTTAAAAGTGACCTGGATGAAAATTTATGCGGAAATGTCTAAATCCGTAAGTAATATACAAATTGAATAGAAAATGAAACAACTAATAAAGATAAAAATAGTAATAATAATAATGGTAATAGACACAATGACAATGATAGGTAAACATACCTAAGGCCAAAGACATATGTAACAAAATATAGCAAAACGGAACAACCTGCGTTCCCCGATGAGTAAAACTGAAGAGCACTATGCAAGGACAGACGAATGATAAAAAACACTACAATAAATGTTAGAAAAATGTTACAATAACTTAAAAAGATCGACTAAACACCTAAGAATGACTGAAAGTGTTCGAAAAAGACAAAGCACATCCACTATTAAAACGGCCTACCAGGCGAGGTCCACGTTGGCCGGGCCAAGTGAAACGACCGAAACGGTGAACATTTGGAGAAATTCGCTACAAATTTTAGACGGTATGTGCATTCCAATTAATCCAATATTTACAGTATTTTACATTATGACAAATTTTAAGAAAGAATTGTGATACTCTGACTTTGAATTTAAATAGTCTAGGGATTGACTGTCGTCCATTTGCGTCAGATTTATTGTCAGTAAGGGAGTCTTACAGCCTTTTGAGCCTGGTTTCACTTACAACAAGGCTGAATAGCCTTTAAAAACAGCCACGTTGAAGCCCACGAACATGACGTCCGCTTTGTGTTCTTTGGCCTTGAAGACAGTCAGTCAGTCGGCTTGCACAGTTCAGTTCAGTTTGCACAGAACAGTAAGTGGCCACGGCCAATCGAGCGTCCAGAATTCCTTCGGTGGTTTGCGGTGGTGGGGTGACAACCACCACTGCGAAAAATGGTCCGTAACTTCCTGGCTGAAGAGTGGAAGAAAAGGGAATGATACCTCTTCTCACTGCCAAGGCAAGAGATTGTTATTCGTGAGTTTTTATCTTCGAGGCTACATCCCAATAAATGTCAGGACGAAACAGAGAACATCCAACCTGAGTGTAATGCTCCTACTACTGGTTTTATTAAGCCGCTAGATGGATGGTCAGACCTCCACTTCAGGAACAAGTTCAGACCACCGTTCGTTCATGGCCATCTTGAATGTTATTACAGTCTGCAGTTCTACTAGCTCCACAGGTGGTCTGTTCCAAATGTTGACTAACCTTTTACTGAAGAAGTGTGACCGGGCGATCAATCGAAACCGGGACTTGGCTAGCCTTATTTGGTGTTCCCTTGTACGGGAATCTGGTATTTACTGGAACAGGGTGTCTGGTCCAATACCAGATAAACCTTTCATTATCTTAAATGTTTCTACCATATCTCCTAGAGCCTTATCCTTTCTAAAGAGAATAATCCCAGGTCCTGAAGCCTTTGCTCGTATTCTTTGCCACGCTGACCCTCAACGATTCTCGTTGCCAGTAGTTGAACGCACTCTAAACAGGCGACATCCTTTTCGAATAAGGGTGACCATGCCTGGATACAATACTCTAGGTGGGTCTTACTATGGCCTTGTTCAGAGGTATGAATACCTCAGGTTTACGGCACGACAACGCTGACCTTAGTCTCAATAACGCACCTCTAGCTTTCCGTGCTGCTTTGGCACATTGATTGGACCACCTAAGATCAGTTGTTACCAAGATTTCTTGGTCTTTTACATTTTCCGCCGCCTCCATTGTGACAAGAGATGACCACGGCCAATCGGGCGTCCAAAATTCCTTCGGTAGTAAGCCACATACTGGCCCGTACCACTGTGAGTGTTCTTTATTGTAGTTATGCGCGTTTTCTTCTCGTCCCAACTGTCTTCACCTCTGCAAAGGAAGAGAAAGGAAAAATTATCTTCTCCCTTGTTCAGGCGAGAGATCTCACATTTGGAAGCGCTCCCCTATTTGGGGTGGTTAGTAAACGAGAAAACCTATAACTTTTTACAGACCTTAACCTATGCGTCTACTTCGAGAAATAGGTTCATCCAGCGCCTATCGAGCTCTTGAAAGCATTTACGCTCCCTAGCTCCAACAGCTCCCATGGTAACTTATTCCATGAGTTGACTATCCTGTTGCTGAAGAATTTTGAATGCACCGCTGGTCTCGTGCGCACTTTCTTCAGCTTGTATATGTACCCCTAGTACCGCTTTGGATCCTTTCGAGGAACACTGCTGGATCCGTCCCTAATAGNAAGAATCCAAGGTCATGCAGTCTCTGCTTGTACGGCTTCCCCCGATGTCCTTCGGTTAACCTCATGGCTAATCATTGGACCCCCTCGAGACAATCGGCGTCCATTTTGGAGAAGAGCCCAAAATTGTATACAATCTCTAAATGCGGTCGAACAATTGCCTTGTATAGAGGTACGAATACCCCCGGTTTCCTATATGTTAGTGCCGACCTCAGTCCAAAAAGGTCTCTACGGGCACGGTGCATCGCCGTGGAACACTGTTTTGCCCATTTGTAGTCTGCTGTCACTATCATTCCTAAATCTCTAGCCTTCTGTGTCGTTCCTAGTGAAAGACCGCCATGAATACTCCCCACTATCAGCCCCTTGTCTGCAGTGGTCAAGACATGGCTTTTTCCTATGTTCAGGGGCAGATTCTTGACCAGATACTTGACTACTTGAGCATATCTCATATGTCCCTCCCTAGTTCCGCTCTCCCATTTGATCCTACCACTTTGACGTCGTCCGGAAATATATAGCTAAGCAAGCCAATGCGCTCAGGAAGATCATTGCTGTAGAGCAAGAAAAGGAGTGGACCTAGAACTGATCCTTGAGAAAAAGCACTAGCAATAGATTTCACTTTCGAGTTCAATTCTCCTTTCCGAACCTGGAAGGTCCGATCGATCAGGAAAGCTGTTAGCCACTTGTGGATGTTACCCCGTTTCTTCAGAGCATCTATTTTGGCAAAAGTAAGCGTTGACCTACTGAGTCAAATGATTTGCTGAAGTCTAGATAGCATACTTCCACTTCCTTGCCCTCATCCAATTTCACTGTTACTCCATCTAAAAGGTGCAACAGATTGCTGAGATAGGAAATTCTCTTCACAAACCCATGNTGTGACGCAATCAGCAAGCCGTTCTGAGTGACGTATTTGCATAAGTTGGTTCTGATAATTCTCTCAAGGGCTTTGCACAAGATACTCGTGAAACTAACTGGACGATAATTTTCCACATTTTTCTCGGTTTTCCCTTGTGTATGGCGATCACATTTGCCGTTTTACAGCTCTCTTATATCCTGTCCTGCTCTAGAGTTCTGCTGTACAGGTGGCAGAGTGGCCTCTAGAACCTCAGCTATGTGCTAACTAAGGCTTGGTGGATGCTGTCTGGGCCAGCGGATTTGGTGGCGTTCAGCTCATCAATTGTTCTGCACAATTGTTCAAACCCCACCTATAATTCGGTAATATCTGATCCAGTGGTGTGGAGATTAGGAGTGACAGTATCGATTTGGTCTATCCTGTGTACGCTTTTGAAGTAATCCTTGAATCGTAGTGCTATATCCATCTCATGAGTTACTACTGCTCCGTCATGCAGTATCAGTGGCTCCACCTTCTGACTGAGACCTCCCCTAGATTGAACGCAGCGGTTGTACCTCTTTAGCTGATACATCGCACAATTTGCTGGCTTGAGCTCATTTTTTTATTTGAGCTCCCTCTGAACTGCCACCGCTTTATTCCTATCCTTTATGTACTGCGCCGGGACCTGTGGCTGCCCGTTGATCTATAAAAGTGCCAGCTCCTATTTTTACGCTGTATCGCTCTTTTAATCGCTGAGTTCCTCCAAGGTGGTTTGTTCTTCGTTGCCCTGTGCTTCAGGGGAGCAAATTTATCTTACAGAAGCAAGATATTTTCTTTAATTAGGCTCAAATGTTGGTCTATAGGGTCGCTTTCGTGAATAGGGGCCCATACCAGCTCCGTAGCTGGAGCTTACAGGCTTGTCGCATCTGTCATCCATTTGTTCCTGGACATCCTAAAATTACTTCTACGGTACATTAGACTTATTGCTGAGGTGATAACGACGTGGACGCTTTTACCCAACGGTGGATGGATGGTGATGTTTGGTACATCCCTCCCCCTCGTCGTAGTTAGTAGGTCCAGTGGAGATGGCTTACCTCCATTTCTGTACCTATTGCACTCTCGAACATGTTGCTGTAGGGCCCTCGAGTGCATCCATTCTAAGAGTTCACTCTCCGATGTTCCTGTCGGCACCCACTCAACCTCCCAATGAAATTTTGGGAAATTGTAATCTCCCAAATAACAAATTTCTTATGAGTGTCTGTATAAGCTATCTAGGGCGCCTAGGAGTGCCTGGTCCTCCTCGGGTGTGCATTTCGGGCTTCTATAGACTCCTGATATGCCAACCCTCCTCGAAGGTAGAACCAGCGAAATGAAGCATACCTGGACATTTTGGGTGCACTGTACTATTTTGTTTTCTTGGTGAGGTATATCCTGTCTGACTAGGACAGCTACTCTACCCCCAGTGTACCCCCTTTTCTGTCTTGTCCGTTGACTGTGAACCGGCTTAAGACTGGTTCGGGTATGTGGTCGTCCTGCGTTATCCACGTTTCAGACAGGACAAATACCTCAGCCTTTGCTTCCGCAGCCACTGTAGCCAACTCTGCCCACTTTTTCCTGATTCTACACGCATTGGTGTGCAATAGGACCAATGCTTTCCTGTCCCCTAACGAGTGGTGTTTGATCACTCGGATTTTCTCCTAGGGCGTAACACCTGAGTAGGCAGCCTGTTTTTTTGGCTAATCTATGGTGCCAACTGCTACCGCGACCACCGTTTCCTCTAGCTCATGGAGCTTGGAAATGTATGCTGGACCCGATTAAGATATTCGCCGACCGGATGCGGTATTATTCGATTTGATTCGAGTCTCATTTCCTACCGTGAGGTCCACCAAGATGTCATCAAATACTACCACATTTGGGTTTACTAAGACCCGTTGTACCCTGGGCAGTTGTTTTAGCGTAACCCCACTTCGTTCTCTTTAAGTCTTGTAAGATGCCAGACTTTTGTTTATCACCCTCACTTCAGGTTCATCGGGGACTATTTTGTAACGCCCTTTAATGGCACTGCGAACTAAGTCTGCTCGGGATAGTAGCAGAACCGTATCCAGTGGTTTGGACAATTGCACCAGTATGGGTCTAGTGGGTGCCTGCGGTGCTTCCGAGGGTGGTGTTTTCCACCTTACAACCCCGGTGCACTCTCCTGAATACTATGTTTGACGGAGCTCCGGCTAACCTAAGTATGTCATGGACTCTACGCCTGTCCATTTCCCTACCGGCCATTGATTCACTTATTTTCGGCTCCTCATTGTTTAGTGTGAGGAGGTTTCTTCGAAGATCATCTTTGAGGATACTTAGTACAGGGAGGGTACTCACTTGCTTCTTCAGCTCCTGAAGCTTTTCTTCTAACCTAAGTCTACTGCCTTGTGAGGGAATGATATTTCTACTCGCTCCAGGTTTTGACCCTCGGTGTGGCCTAGGACAATGTATACCCTGACGTACCTTGAAGTTGACCACAGGTAGTGGATTATGTAATGGTGTGGATACCGCTACTGCCTTCCAGGTCTTAGGCAAAACTGTAAGCTAAAAGCCTTCTTCCCGCGGTTTCCCCTTTTCTTGGCTTGAGGCGCCATGAGTGTAAGTTCTCGAGGTTCCTCTGGGTGGTTCCGACTTATTCAGGCTCTCGAGACGCTCATTGCTCAGCTTGCCTCTGGCCTCTGACTGCCACTTCGCGAGCCCTGCCCTGGCCGCATCCTTATACTGCTCACAAAGCCACTCTGCCCAGCTATTTACCAAAAAGAATACATAGCGGTCCTTTTTAATGCCTGAACAACCAGAACGCACCCACCTTTTGCAATTTTCTTCTTCGATTACCTTAACCACTTTCTTTCAATAGCCAATATTGAAGCATGGATAGAGCACTCGCGTCATTATAAGATGTCTACTTATTGGAGTACAACTGATAAAAAACGTAAAACTGTGATACGGAAGAAGACAAGTGAAAAAGATACGTAAAAACGTTACACAAAACCAAGCTTAAACAATCTAATTGGGGGTGCACGGAGTTTTGGTCCGCCCTGCTATGTGCTATTTGACAGGGCACTGTAAATAGTTACGATCGAAAAAAGTTTTAAAACATAGTAAAGTGTCAAGCTATGGCAATTGAACTTTTACGATTGAAACACTAAGCGAATCAGAGCACGTCATAAATTTGAACCGCACGCCAACGTACCGCAAGTTCAAGAGCTTAAACAACAAAAAAGTTCAGTTCAGTTCTCACAGGATGATTTGTGGTTGTTGCTAATCCAGCTTCCAGATTCGTGTTGTCAGCGAGTTTTCTTGGCTTCCAACACTTCTGTGTGCAATCTTTCTGAAAGGCAGAATAGTGTGGTGCAGTATCACATCCTTTGTGGTTAGGTTATAGTTCAGTTCGCTTCAGTTCAGTTTGCACAAGACGATGTGTGCCCCGGGCACATCATGAGTCCAGATGGATGTGTTGTTAGCTGATCTTGTGGCTTCCAACACTGTGAATCAATAGGTTTTATCCGAAAGGCAGAATCTGAGATGCAGTGTCACGTCCTAGGAAATGGCGCTCAGAACTAATAGGTACTTAACTTAGCTTACATACCTTACAAGTCTACGTTGCAGCCCCCTAGTGCACCTAAAGGGATGAATTGGAACATACCATCGAACATGATTCCGGATAGACCGTTTATGATTCTAAAGTTTTCTATGAAATCCCCCCTGATTCTCCTCCTTGCCAGTGAGAACAGATTAAGGTCCTTGAGCTTCCGCTCGTAGCTCTTGCCTCTTTGTCCCACCATTATCGTTGTAGCTAGGCGTTGCACCCTTTCTAGACAATCGATGTCTTTCCAAAAGTAGGGTGCCTATACCTAAACACAATATTCCAAGTGTGACCTAAATATGGCCTTGTACAGAGGGACGAAAACCTCCTACACGTAAATGTGGAATGTAAACGAGCTACGTTGGCTGCCCTCTGACATTTTTGATGGGGTTTGAAGCCGTGCGGTATAATGACTTCCAGGTCTTTAACCTTTCTCTCTCTTCAACTGGATTTAATTTTGAATGTGAAGTTCAACTTCCACTGTTAGAAGATGACATTTGGCTAGGTTGAGAGGAAGATCCCACTTTTTGGACCACCGTCTAACCGCCTGTAGGTTCTGATGTACAATCTCTCCAGCCGAATTGAAGTCATCCGCGTACATTAAGCGCGGGTTGTTGATTTCCCGTGGCAGATCATTGAGCATCAGAAATAGCGGCGGGCCTAGTATAAGTGGTATTAAACGCTTACCTCAGGGTGAACCGCAATCCAAAACTCATCAAGTACCTTTTCAACGCCTCTACAGTACTGCAGCTTACCGCTGCCAGCGGCAACCGGTTCCACAGCGGAATTATCCTCTTGGTGAAAAACGTTGCCCTCAGTTGCAGCCTTGAGTGGCTTCGATGAGAACGTAAGTAATGCCCCCGTGTGCCTCTATGCGGAACGCACGAGATTGCCCGTCAAATATACTCTTGACGATCTTAAACGTCTCGATTAGTTTTCCTCTCATCCACCTCTGTTTGAGGGAGAACAGATTTAAATCTTTGAGTAGCTGTTTATAGCTTTTCCCTCGTTGCCTAAATATCATCCTCGTGGTTGGACGTGAAACCCTCTCTGGTATCGATGTCCTTTCGAAAGAACGGAGCCCAATCCTGCACAAAATGTTCCAGATACTGGCGGACGATGCTTTGGAATGGGGAGGGCCCCTCGGGTTTTCTGTACGTCACCGTTGCACATAGACGAAACAGTTGTCCCCTTGCTTTTTTTGTGGCCTTCACACATTAGGTGCTGGGTTTGAAACCCCGCGTAACCACTATGCCTAGATCCTTTGCTTCGTGCATCCTTTCTCTCGTGCATCCTTTGTATCGACAGGCTCCCTTCGGTCTCTTCATCAGTTCTGGTCGTCAGTATCTGACATTTCGAGACGTTTAGCTGTAGGTCCCATTGTTCGGCTCATCGTTTTATTTCCTCTATGTCCCTTGTTAGGTCCCATCCAGCTATCTTGATGTCAACTGCATACATAAAACAGGGACTTTGGAAATCCCGTTCAAGGTCAGTAATGTACAGCAGGAACAGCAGTAGTCCAATTAAGGATCATTGGGGTACACCGCCTGTGATCACCTCCTCCTCGGATGTGTGAGCTCCTACTTTGACACTAAACGTCCGCTGCGCAAGAAAGCTCATCATCCAGTTCCTGACCTGCCAATATTTTCATATCATGATCTAACAGTTGGTGGATGACCGAGTCGAATGCTTTCTGGAGGTCCCGATTGCATACCTTTGTCGGTAGGCCTCATCTAGTCTACGCGTGACCTCGTCTAGAAACACCAGCAAGTTTTTCAGACAAGATGTCTTTTCAACAAATTCGTGCTGAGCTGGTACCAACAGCCCGCTATTGACGATATAGTGGTATATTTATCTTCTAACTAGGCGCTCCGAAAACTTACAGATTACTGAGGGTGAACTTACTGGTCTGTAATTCTCGGCATTTTGCCGGGATACAGACTTGTGTATTACCACTACTGTGGCTTTGCGCCAGTCGTTCGGGACAGTTTCTGGTCTAAGCGACTTTCTAAATAACTCGGAGATCGGTCCAAATATGACGTCCGCTAACGGTTGTACAATCGCTGGGTGAATTCCGTCAGGCCCCGCCTCCTTGAATCTATTTAGCCCAGCCAACTCCCGCTGCACATCCTGAATTTTCAGTGATTGGGGGTATAATTCAGTTACCTTCAATTGATGGAAGGTAATCTGTCACCCTGGAAATCTTGCACGTGCTTTTGAAGAACTGTAACAGCATACGTGCTCTGTCACCTTCATTGATTGCCAATTAATAATAATAATATTAATAATAATGGTATATTTCTCGGAATACAACGAGAGACATGCATGTTATGCACGCTCATGGCAGGTAAGGTACAATAACAATGGCCTCATATCACACACAACAAGATCTGGAAACATGGTCATGATGTTTGTGAAGGTGAAGTATAATGGAAAATTGTTGGGTGGAATAAGTTGATGTTTTAACGCTCCATTTCAAACTGTAGCGCAACCCACTTTCAACTTCAAGGTCACCAACAAAAATTTCAGTGATACGTTTCCGTAGAATGACAACGTAAGCGCAGATATGTATAGGAATGAATAAAGATGAAAAATTTGAAATTTATCGGTATAAAACGATAAATTGCAAAAGAAAAATCCTTTGTGAGGTAGAAGTGATCGTAAATCAAGTGATGCATCCTAGTCTCACGGGGTTAAAATATATGGCAAATGTCAGCTCACCCGTTTATAGGAATATTGCATAATATAGGTAAGCTATTTGTTTTACTGGCTAATTTCTGGGATTAACAAAATAACGGCTATGGAAATGAAAATTCATCAAAGGCGCCAGGGATGACATAAGCTTCAGAATCAAGCGACCGAATGCTCCATTGCGGAAATCTGGTTTAAAGAAAAGCATCGAGTGCGAGTTATCTGGGGGGCATATTGGGTTATGCTATCACAAACAATCAAATAAAGAAGGCAGATAAACCATAGAGTTTTCATTCAAAATGGCTGGAATCCTAGCCCTAATCATTTAAAACTAGGGTGGTTAAAGAAGAAAATCAGGACAGGAATCAACGTTGAACCCGATCACCCCACAGTGGGGTAAGTTTAGATATATTAAGCAACAATCTTTAGCTAAAGAGGGGGGGGGTAAAAAGCCCGATGTTATTGCGTACAGGGTTAGAATGGTTGTTTACCAATGCTGTTTCTCATTGTTGTCGTAGTCAGGGGCAGCACAAAAGTTTGTAGCTGAAACCCCTTGTGAGCCATAAAAATGGCTCACTCCCTGTTTACAGGGCTGGTCAGCGAGGAAGCGCTACCATTTGCACCTCTTACCTGCATGTATTAGGGTTCGTCTTANTCGTCTTACTTTACCAAACCCTAGGAGACGTCGCCACCTATCTCCCTCTGTTGGGGGCGTGTTGTCTTTCTTCAGTTTATCCTGTGAAGATGGGTTATAAGTGCGCAGAAGTCATTCAGTGAAATAAAATTAAATAAATTCTCCGGTCGATGATTCTAAAGTACCAACCGTTTCTCGAGTACTTCGCTTAGATTAAACATATAATAATAATAATATGTATATTTCACGGAGCCCCGTGAGGCATGCATAGCATGATCAAATGAAACATTTAGGATTTCGTTTGACGTTTTGCTCCAAGTTTCTCTCGAATTGGTATTTAGCCTCCCTTTGTCTTTCTGTGCACAGTTGCGCGCTTGTTTTTAATCCTTCCATGACTGACGGTTGTCGTACAGTTTATAGACTGCCCACAGTCTTCTATCTATATTTGCCTTCCATCAAGGAGGACGTTGCTTCTTTCATCACGGAACCAAAGGCGTGAACCTCTTCGTAAGTGGGAGTAGTTCTGCCTTGATATGGCTCGACCTGGTTTCCAGAGGTGCATCGGCTGAGTTTGGTAACCAGTTTATATCCTGCACCGCTCTGGCCTGTTTGTCCTGCTTGAGTTTGCCATATTGCCCCCTAGTTTGGTCGCTGGTTTGGTGTGTCTGCATTCTGGCTTTAGTCGCAGGACCACATGATCACTTTTTCCCAGGGTCTCTTCCAGGGTTATTATCCTCATGTCTATAGGGGTTTTCGTGATCACTGAATCCAGTATGGACGGCTTGTTTTTTTTGCTGTAAGCCGGGTGGCTTGTCGCGTGTGTTGTGATAACGCGTGCTGATGTAGCCACTCTAGAAGCAGTCCACCTCCGGTACCTCCCGGTGCCCTGTCTCTATTCCAGTTGATCTCTGGCATGTTGAAGTCCCCTATTAACAATACCTCCCCGGACGTGGCAAGGAACATTTGCAGTTGAGCAATCAATTCCTGATCTTCTGTTGCATTCGCCCGTAGAGCCCGGTATTCCAGGTCAGTTTGCACAAGACGATGTATGGCCTGGGTCAATCATGCGTGTTGTTGGCTGATCTTGTGGCTTACAACACTGTGAGTAAATAGGTTTTGTCTCAAATGCAGAATGTGAGGTGCAGTATCACATCCTATGCAACTGCGCTCAGGATTATTATTTGTCTCGATGTCTTGAAGTCTCTCTCGGGTCCGAAGCTGGCGCCTAATCGTCCCGGATCCTTGATGGTTTCTTGTTTTCCGTTCGTGGAGGGTGCAACTGGAAAATCAAAAAAATGGAGGGGCAATATATCGTCTCGACCGGGTACTAGCGCTGCTAGTTATCCTGGCAACATTATTAGTAAACTTAACGATTCGCCATAGCAAACGGGCAAACGCATAAATATATAAGAAAGGCGATAGTTTTTATTTTTGTTTATTTTGTAATTTTTGTTTTCTGTTTTGAAGGGGGCTTGAGAGGAGGCAATAAGATCAAGATAATTATCCCCTTTTCAACACAGTTTCGGTCCTGGCTAATCATGCATCACCTGCATGCTATATGTCATGGAAAGTCTAACTCAGGCCTATCATGATGGCAAAATCTCAAACGTAATCTTCACAGATCTTGCCAAAGCCTTTGATCGAATGCCGAATTCTCCACTTATGCACAAAATGAAAATATATGGTATTNGTCTTCTGAATCTTCTAGGCAGATTTTTATCCTCGCGCTTCTTCTTTGTTAGAGCACGAACCTCTTTCCCCAACTGTTCCTCGATGACAATAGGTGTTCTACAGTGATCCGTCCTGGGTTCACTCCTTTTCATCTTATACATAAATAACCTCCCGTAAAACATCCCAGTCCACATTGCTATCTATGCTGACGATGTTACAATCTGGGGGAT
>UZAN01057311.1:0-12926 GCA_900618425.1 Echinostoma caproni
AGATCTCGGAAGTCGGATACAACTAAACGAGTTATGGCGTCGTACTTCACGGGAGGAACAAATACGAAATACTTATAAAACCTGGAATGGCATTTAGCTACTGACTACTTTAGCGCCTATCAGTAGTCAGTTTAGATAAAGTGTGTCATTTTTAGGCACGTAAGTTTTTCACGTGGCACTAATTTCTTAGTTTTTGGAGCACTTCTCTCCAGTAAGATTTACCGAGAAAAAATGTTAGATATTGTAATCTATGCAAGGTAATTTAAGGACGCATCTTTACCGAATTTATTTCCCGAAAACCTAAAAAATTGACTTTGTTGGACAATCTTGATGTCTAAACCCCACGGAACGGTCAAATAATCTGTTCGACCTCTTTTTGAATTACTCGGTATTACTCGATAATAATATTTCATACTGTCGACTGTTTTAAATGCATTTCCTATTTCTTCACTCTGCAAATCAAACAACACAATCCCTTTAGAAAGTAGGTACGTGGATTTGAAATATCCCCGTCTCGGAATAAAAATTGAATTGTAATAAAAGTGATCAAGTTCTTCTAAAAAAGACGTTTATGTAGGATTTACTATATCACATGGATTTATCTGTGTGCAGTTTACAATCTGATTCAAAAAATCAAACTTCACCTGTTAATGAGATTCACTTTGACCAAAATCAAATTCTGCTACTATCTAACGAAGATTAAATGGTAACGTAAAAATAAATGGTTCGCAAGTATCATCATAAAAGGTTCAGAGTGTCTTCTGCCAATTTTATTCCGAGCATTAATATTCCACTTTATCTGTCCTCCTAGAATATCCGCAACAACTGTCGGGTGAAATCTATCACACTGGTGAGGAAATGAAAAATGGCCCGCCGTTTAGGCAGGTTTGAACATGATGAGGCGGGTAATTTTTAAAATATTGTCATATTTGACCTCCCACTGAAGACTGTAGCCAGAATTTTTTCATTTTTTCTGCTTACTGGATCGAATGCATCGTTTGACTGGGGAACGGAACTGCTGCACAGGCTTACGTTTGGGGTAGAGTGTGAGAAAAAACTACCACTCGGAAAGATACTTCAAATTCCGGTTTTCTGCGCGTGTGACGATACGGAAGCTGGTGAAGAGCACGATAGATTCGCAGTGAGTGAGTTCACACGCCTTGGATGTGGCTGACGTGCACTAATCAAGTGCATCTTTCATTTCGTCACTAGAGTGATGGATGCTAAGTATCCGATGTCATGTTTTGTCTCAAGGGTAGTATTCGCAGTAAAATTGTCTGGAGGTATCTGGACCATCCATGTATTATGATGCTTTTCCAAGAGCTAAGAGAACCATTTATTTCTGTGTTGTGATCTAATTTTCGTCACATGGCAAGCGAGTTCGATATTTATCAAAATAGAAAGAAGCTGTGTAAAACTTGGAACCTGCAATCACAGGTTAAGCGTGATTTGCTTTTACTAGAACATATCCTCGGCTGTGTTATTAAGAAAACTTCATGTGCGCTGTTTTGTTTTTTATAGGTGTCTCGATGTCATGGTGCAGCTTCCACAGATCTGTCTTTTTCTTGATGCTGGTAACCACCATAAAACAAGCCTTTGTCTAAACATTCTAAAGGATTGGTGGTGAGGGTTATTTACAACAGAGTTATCAGTCTACCACAGGGTAGTGCGTTGTTTCGTTTGATAGGTAAAGAGTGGAGAAATTAGTTAAAACACCCGACATATAATGGTCGGGGAATGCAATCCGTAAAGGGGTCCGATTACCATTTGGTATTTCCAGCGGATCTGTACATTGCAACTCTTCTACTGTTATTTCAAACTAGCTCATTGTATGCATTTGAAGAATCAATTGGATGTGGAAAGGTCGCTGGATGGTCTTGCTTAAATCACATTTCCTTCCCCTTTTCACAACGATTTTCCTGGCGAGAAATGAGAACGTAAATGAGAAATAAGATCCATGCAAAAGTACAACATGGGATTACAAACAGAAGTTAATTGATAAAATCGGTTATCAGAATGGTAATCTACGTCTAACGCCTCACTCACTGTGCAACAAACTTCCTGAAGTCAGAAAACAAACCCTTACAGTTCACACCTACGAAATGTGAGGGAAACATTAATCAGAATTTTTCAATTGATTCTTTATTACATTTTGTGCTACTGGAGGTACCCTTTTTCTGTGGCTTGTGTCCAAGGAATTTCATCTGGATGCTTTTTAAAAACAGTTTCCAGATAAGGAATTTTTTTCGTATTCAGCGCTTATCTGTTTCATTATCAGTCAACCCTGTTCAGCTTGTTGTCGTTTCTGCGAGTAGATTCCAGCTGACATTTCACATCCCCTCCACCGGACACTTTTTCGCTCCATACCGAACTCTGTCCATCCATATAAATACAAATCATTAAATAATCATCCCGCAGCTTTGAAAAACTCCAATATGTTTTAATCTTCTTCACTGTATTGTATTCTATTGTGGTGACTTGCCCACACAGCTATCTCTATATCTCAGATTTTAGAATATGATCGCTATTACAGGGTGACAAAAATGATGAGTGGGGTACATGAAAGCGATAAAGTGCAAATGAAAGGTGGATCATCTATGTGGATTTACACTGATTTCGTGTGGGACCGTCTTCTTTTCAGTAAGAATGCTACCCAAATAGACTACTGTTAAAGGTAAGTTTTATAATGGGAATACTCATACGCATTGCTTTTCTTGTCCCATAGGGGTTTTTCGCACAACTGGATCGGTTTTTCGATCACCGAGAGATGAGGAATATCACAAATTTTCATTGTTTCGTGTACTGACTGCTAAGGATGTCAAAATTTAAGACAGGTGATTGAAAGAATCGATGGTCGGCTCAAAAACAACGTGAAGTGGTAGGGAATTCCGAATGTTACAAAATCTGAGAGCAAATGAATTACACTGACATTCTAATTGACGGTTTTCAATCTCGATATAAGTTTATATAGGACGTTAAACAGCAAGACCTGGATCCCATTACGGCTTGGGAACCTCAGGTGGGTGTATTGGGATTGAGAATACGTCTGTAGTTAGTAAAAGCTTCGAACGCAAAACTCTCGTGGAAGAATATAGGAAAATCAAGCCGCAGGGTGACAGTGAAGTATGATTGGAAAATTACACAGATAACTAAAAGAACAAATGTTGAAATGATGTGCCCACAGCTTGCGTATTTCAAAAAATAATAAGGGCAGTTTAACAACATATGCCTGCACATGGGCGAAACACATTTATCGCTCTCTAATGTGACTCCTGGGCATATGTAAAGGGGTGTGGTCTAACTGAGTAATAAGGTGATTTTCGAGGGCTCCAATGGATTTTCAGATTACGAAACACTAAAAATGCACGCGAAATATTCCCACAAAGATCAGATTGGTCTGAAAATTGTCACTCTTGTCAGAGTTCATTTCAAACCGGTTTGAATGGGCCTTATCTGAAACCACATCATCAGCATATATTTAGGGATCTTAGCGGCAAGGATAAGGGATAGATCACTGTTAAATGTGGAAAAGAAGTATAAGAAGGTACAGTACCCTAAAAGACTACAAAATTAATGACTAACTGTTTCGAATCAGTTCCGTTTACTTTCCTTCTTGGAATCCTTCCCGAGTAACTGTCATTTAACCACGATTATTATGTGATGGAACCGCCCGCTAGTGGTAAGTTTCGGAAAAAACAGAAACGAAAGCTGCGAGATAAACGAGGGCAACAGAACGAATGAATTTGGGGAGGCTGTTGTACACTCGGTACAACCAACTCAAGGGGGTTGAGACGCGGAATTTAGGGGTGGACAGCCGAAACAACCGTGACCAGGCTGAAGCGACCAATGCCGCGATCTCAGAACCCGTTTTTTGCAACCCTAATTCTTCGTTAACCAAACTACAATGTGCCCACCGGCTGGAATTAATTGTTTTACGCAATTATAGGTCATCCGGAAGCAGACCCTGACATAATAACTGCCCCTAGCACACACGTTAGCAGATATAGGTTCACGGGGTGGCAGATGGTAGCTTGACTTTACTGGCCCTCGTTTTATTATCTCCCGCAGTGTGAATTTGGCCACATCCGTATCGATCCAAGTAAACACGACTGACCATTCTAAGCTTGTCCAAGAACTGCTGCGCTATGCGGACACCACATTGGTTTCTAAATATAGCGGATTTAATTAGTTGCATGGTTTCTCTGTCCGCCTGTATATGTTTGGCCATTTGAAGAACTATGACATAAGGGAATGTTTTTTTCCTCCAGTTCTCTTCTTTAGCTATCCGGTTCAATTCTCCTAGTCCCTCGATTTTGACGATGATTTACGTTTCCATATTTGCACCACGGTGTATCCTGGAGCAGTTCTTTAACCTTTTGAACATAGCCAATATATTTGATTTCCTATGCCATCATACCTCATCCTGTGTCACTGGGTCAAGTTAGTGACACTGATGACAATTACTTTAACCATCTTTTAACATCGTTCCGGTCGCGTTTTTCATAAAATATCGGAGTTTACTTTCCGCATTAGAGCGGATGCGACAGTCTGTCTTGCATGGCGCGCTCAGGTCGCCCAGATAGGCTGATAGTTTAACTTTTTCAAGTCTCCCCGTTATTCCTTATTTTCAGAGTTTTCCCGACATGGAAATTCACTCCACTGATGAAATCTTACGTGCTATTTTTGATCGGTCCTAATTCTTCGATTTCCTTGTTTCTAATGCCATTTTTAGACGCTGGTTCATTGCTTCATTCGGCTGTTCCATTTGTTGTTTTTTCCAGTACCGTTCGACATTTTACCCCTTCATCTTTCACGAATTCTGATTGGAAATCGGATTGAGATTCTACAGCATATGGTGACCTGATCTACCGCAATACTTATAGCAGTGGGTTATCGATTCACAACAGTGAAGACAAATGNNNAAATGAACCCGTGTTGTATATTCGTGAATAACCTTACTTGACACGAACACGATTTATGAACCGTTAAAGTCATCGAGCAAACTCGGTTACAACAGGCCAGAAAATTTGCGGATGGGCGACACCCTCCAACTAACACAGTCAATCGGCACGTTCAATCGGATAATGTGTACGTGCTGATGTGACTTAAGAATCAGATGACGTAACAAAAGAGCAGTCATGTCGTGACCCGAGAACAGACTCGAGACGGTGGAAAGAAAAGAAACCCCTCTAGTCGTGTATGCAAAAGAGAATGATTATGCTGAACAATATCGACTGAACCAGGTTGGCATAAGATGACCATCAGTCTACTGAAATTAGAGGACCTATGCACCTTTAGGAACGTGTGCGAATAAAAGCGGTTAGTGCACATGCTCAAAACAGTGCCATGAGAACGCGACCGCTAGACATGAGACCTGTGAGAGGTGTGACGTAATCAGTGTCATCAAACAATCGGATCACAGGGCTTCTAGTGGTACCCGTTTTGCTTTCATAGGTTGCACTGGAAGCCCCGTTGTCCTTTGTGTATGACTGCTTCTCATGCAACGCATGAATCTTTGGTGAAATAAACCTATCCGATTCCATAGTGTTAAGAAATCGATCCAGTGGCCGAAATACACCAAATAAAATCAACCGGAAATTGACAGCAGACTGGACGAGAATGAGCCACAGTTTGTGGATAACAGCATCCCCTGGATAACGGTAAAAATTGAGCATCGTTTCTGGAATAATAGGTAAACGAGTGACTCACATGATGCATTGGTGTATGGATTACAATGCATTTCAATGAGCTGGACGCTTTCCAGTTTGTTGATGCTACAGCATTCTGACGGGAAGAGCACCATGCACGACCTCAGTAGAAAAATATGGCACCTGTGATTAACACATGTCACCAATGTATTCTCTCTGACACTTATCCCACCCCCAATTCATCCTTCTCTCTCCGTTCACATCCGTTGTACAGGTAAACTGAATGACGATGCCGTCAGATACACGCCCTCCAAGCAGTAAGCAAGTAGTAACACTGAGGTTCTGGTTGTGTATGCTGGGCAAGTGAGAACTGACGATCGGTTAATGACCCCCACCCCCATGCTGGGCAAGTTGCCAGGGTAGGTCATGTTTTGTGTTCTGTTGACACTTGGACACAAGATGATTTGCATAGGTTGTGTGATCATTTATACAAGCGTACACACCACACACACTCAGCTCACCTTCCGGAATGGACCGTCAGTGTCAACCGGTTCCTCTTCACCAGGTGTGTTCCAAATGCATGGAATAGCAAATCAGTTGTCAAATCTGTTTCGGTGGCCCAGGTGAATTGCATGCGGCACGGTAACAGAGACAATGGTAAAACCTCTTAACGGCAAAAGACGTGGGTGCGGTTTGACAAATGCACCCAAGCGATTACCTTTTCTGGTCATGTTTCATTTTCCTTAGGAACAGAAACGCTTTTTTCTCATATTTTCAACCCAATTGGGTGTAAATGAGTTGAAACTTCACAGTTGTGATCAATTGCAGAGAACCAGAAACATTGTACCTGACGCTATGGCAATGTCAAACGCGTCACATATATAGATAATTACATAACCTAAGTGAATGTGTGTACATGTGTGTGTGTGCACTAGGGGCCGAAAATGAACTTTGCCGGTTGTACCAGATGTGTTCAGGCACTTAGTTCACCTACATTTTAGTGACAAAGACTGTGCAGTGCAGTCATTTATTCGGGGACCTTGAAGTGATCATATTGTGAGAGATGTGATATCGGATCTTCGTTTTTACGGAGTTGCTTAAACCCACCACTGGTGCACAACACGCATCGACGCAGTCTCTCTCTCAACCACTGTCCCATGAGGCATGCGCGCATGCATCTATACCCCGAACACAAAGCAGACAGCTATTTCGGTGTCTTGGAATGGTTAACTACATTGCACAACGCGATGCGTTTGATGGAAGTTAATTACTGTTATAGGAACACTAATTCTTAGGACAGAATAAATAAACTATTACATTCCAGATGATCGCCACCTTTTCTACTCGAATCATTAGGAAAGCACAGCTAATATCCACTTCAAATGGTGCTACTTCTGGAACATTCTTCCAATGGTCATGTCACTGCGATGTATCACTTCAGCCGCCACATGTTTATTTTTTCATGCTTTCGTGTCTTTTCTGTCGTGTGGTGCCAAGGTTAAAGAAACCCATCGGGCTTTTCCCGTATGCATGACGTGCATAAACTGACCAAGTGGTTGGGGCCTTCGAATTTGACTATAATTACGTATGCCAGCGTCGGACTGCAACCACTTAACTGTTGCATCAATTCGTGCTCTTTTTTCACATCACATTTTGCTTGTTCCCATAACGGTGGGCTTTGTACAACTAAAGTCATATCCACCAGGAAATATTCTTGCAAGCGACTTGAATCGTTCTGAAGCAAGTTTTATTCCGGAGAGAAGTGTCTAAATTTGGAAGAAATATCCGCAATAAATTCGAATAATTCATTAGAATATCTTGTGATATCAACGGAAGCATCCAAAAGGATGGGCAGTGTCCCTGTACAGAAAACCTACTGCATGCGTATCTCAGACATATGGTTACCAGGTATGTGTGGCTGTAACGTCCGTTCAATGATTGAAAATTTATCAGGTATTTAGGATTTCATTTGAAGACGTGTATTCACATAAACAGGTATTCGTTTTCTTCAGGGGTACTTAGTGGCTATGGGGTAATTTCCTGCTCAGTTCATAAAACTAGGAGATTATGATCACACCGGGTTTATCAGTACTAGAATCTTGTTCACCTATTTCATCGCTCCAACCGAAGCCAAGATTCCTGAACATTTCTCGTTTCAGTATTCTTGGCAATATCTGCATTTCTCTGCCATGCATACTTGACGGTTTTTGCAAATTCGGCTAACCGCTTTCTACCCCCACTATTGAAAAATCTTGCCACTCCCTCCAGCTTTGTTTTGGGGGAGTATAATCAATCCAATCTAGAGAACTTCCGGGAATTTTATTTAAACTTGCCGAAAAAGAGTGTTACGGCCTATATTTAAGACTACTATAATTTAATAGCATGATTAGTCCCGAAAACAGAAGCAATATAGACGCATTTAGTTCAGTGATACAGACCACGAAGCAAATCTTTCTCGGTACCAAAAGCCGGACCAAAAGGGATCGATTATTGTTCACTCTAGTTTGTTGTCTTATCATTTCGAAAATTCACAGTGTGAAAATGTATTGCTTTTGATTCACCCATTCAATCGCAATTCACATGTAATTGAATGAGTGGCATCTGCAGCGCCACTGTTCATCCCAGTGCATCCGCAGTGGTACTTGTACAACTGTATCGCCACACATCCACTCGACAGATGTGGACCCGAATCGTCTGGAATCAATAATAAAACCGCTTTTATCAATCAAGTCCCAGTTACTACAGATCGATATGTGAGAGAATTTTTGTGATGGGTATTTCACTTCACCTGGATTGTTCACGAATAACTTTGGGGTAATTGGATACCATTTAACATTGGCCAAATGATGATCACGAAACTCGGTTGAGACGGCGTTGATAGTAAAATGTGCCTGTTCGCCATCATCTGATATGTGGTAACTTTTGCCATATCAGAACCACCAACAGGTGAATCCTGACCCCAGTATCCACATAGGCTCTGTTTTGTGGACAAAATGTGCAGACTCAATGGGCAACTCAAGGTGGAAAATTATGAACAGACTTCCCAGCGAACTACGGAAGTTTGAAATTATGAATAACCAAATTCGCTGTGAACTACGAGTTGATTCAGCTGAGTTCAATAATGTGGCTTCTTTCAAACCCGTGACGTTCTAACAAGTTTGACATCACTGAAAGATAGGACACTATCAAATACTTCTTGGATTGATATTTTATAAAAATTCATGTGTTCCGTATCATTCCAAATGAATGCGCCAGTACGCCAAGCCAATATCTCTGTTCCAAGTTGCCCGGTGAATTCGACTCGGTTTGGACGCACCATGTCTGGTAACTGAGAATTTGTTTTTAATTTAGAACAGTGTTAAAAGGACCAATGCTAAGTCTCGACACTAAATCCTCAACAAGCGTTCGTCCACTTCTTGACTTCTCGTAATACCCTCCCCCAAACCGTCCCCGTCCCCAAACCGTCCCCAAAGATCGGAATCAAATTGCATACGCATTTTATGTTATCATCAACTAATATCAAAAACCTGGTTCTCAGATAATCGGTTTATCCACCACGTAAATTATTACCCCGGAGTGGGTCTTTCAGGGTATCGTTCGCACAGGAAACTGAATACGATAAGTGACTTATTAACCTGTCCACAACTGGCAGGTAAACAGGCTGAATATTTCAAATGACCTAATAGTCAAAGCAAAAATGCTTTTTGTACCTGAACAGATCGACCATAACTCGTTGTCCTCCGAAAAGCTGTCACGCAAAAGGACTGATTCGAGAGAAATTTTAATGAATGAACCGTGGCATAATGACCACAAGGAAGTTGACCAGCGTGTAGCTCCGTGCGCTTCGCATATCACTGCATGATTCCAGCCATCAGACTTATCACGAAACAGCGCTCTGGCGCAATCAACTTGCCCGACATACTTTGTTTTTAGTTTTTTTTTGATACATTAAACACAACCAGTTCAGAGACCCGACCGCTGCACGTATTCACTTTGTTCAAATCCAGAAACCTCCGTTGTTCAGCTGTATATTTTGATAAATCCACGCAAAGTATTGTCAACATGACCGATATTTCTGCCATCATTGATATCTGCTTCCTTGAATTTCAATCACAAAGGTGATGTTGAAACCATTGTATAGGTTACCATTTTTATCATCTGTGTGTCTGCGGTGCGTGTGACTTATGAACTGATGGAAGAGAATCGGTGGGTGAGGAGAAGTGGTCCAATGAATTCTCACTGTTCTGCACACTGTTCGACTGTGTAATTGAAGCACAACTTTTCCGAGACAAATAAAGAAACCCAGCACTGAGCCCGGTCGCTGTTCCAATAGCCAAACATCTACGGAGCTCACAGTGCGCAACATGTTCGATCGATTTCCACACGATCTCACTAACTAAAATTGATCTGGAAGAGAAAATCTATCCGAAGAACAATCATTTAGTTGTCCTGATTTAGCTTCCCCGAGTATGTGAAGCTGAAACACGATAATAATGAACCACCAATTTGGTTGTTAAAGTATTCGATGATTGTCAATCTGTAATGTTTGGACGATTGTGGTCCATTTCACCGAGTCAACTTCATCTCACGGTTTTATGAATGTGCACAGGAAGGCTGTTTGATTTCAGTTGCACACTGTGCAGATCGGTTAGGATAGAACACAAGCGAGATACTGTGGAGATGGAACAAATGCCAGGCGGTTGCACACTATAAGGACGTACAAAATTGGTCTGTGTGGGGGATGGTATAATATAATGAAAGAATTAATGTTCGTAACCACATTGATAGATTAATGGGTTCGGCTTTAGGATGATTCAGCTGTCCAAGCATGTGCCGATTTCTGTCTTATTTAACCTCATCAGTTTCAGGGCCAACAATAGTCAGTCACTTTGCTGTCATTCGCAGTCCAGATAAATTCATCTCCTCAATCGAGTATTATTGATTTATGCGTGCATGCTCACCCATGTTTCGATGCTACCGAATAGATAGTATCACTCACACGTGTTCACTGATGCGCGTACACGGGTAGGATGTTGATCTTGCATGTGCTTTGTGGCGGAAACGGGCTATGGGTTAGACAGTACCAAATCGGAGTCATTCCGGCGAAATTGAGAGCTTCAACCCGATTCGTCGTCTGTTGTGACCCCGATCCATTCCTGCATACACACACAGTGCCCGAAAGACCGAAAGACACGAGCGCGTGAAAATCAAGATAAAGCTGTCTGAGCAAAATATCAACTTTTATTTGAATTCTGATGAGTACACTCTTTATTGTCAACAGAGGGCTGAACTAACAGGATCAATAAGAGTAGTAATATCATCGCCAAGATTAGCAGTAGTTGTAGTAGCAGAAATAGTAGTAATAGTATTAATAGTGGTGGTGGCAATGAAATTTTCGATGAGAAAGTAAAAGAATACTGAGATTCTGTTGCTTCCGTCTTAGACAATGGCGCTGGTACCACTCGTTTAACTTTTCTTGATTATGCAAACGCTTTTGGTTCTGTCGACCGACGTGTGCTTATTGATCGTCTTTCTGAGTGTGGTCTAACTCCTGAAGTCTTGAATGTACTAATCAACTACTTCTCCCGTAGGATTCAGTTTACTTCACTCAACGGTCTACAGTCTTCTTCCAATAACGTTGAAGCCAGTGTTTTTCAGGGTGCCATTTTGTCCCCTTTCTTGTTTTCTACTTATATACAAATCTGCCCATTCCCACCGACTTTATAGCTTGTAAGTATGCTGATGATATTGTGATTGGTTGCCCAGCACCTATTTCAGACAGTTCTCGACCTCTCCAGGACAGTCTTAATGAACTTCACGATTGGTCTGTGACCCGATCCCTTGTACTTAACATCAGTAAGTGCATTGAAGTTCCATTTAGTCTTAAAACCGGTCCCCGTTATCTTTCATTAGTTGATAATCTTCTTGATCTTATAATTAACAATCAAAGCATTCCCAAATCTACATCTGTTAAATACCTTGGTGTCACCCTTACCCATAACCTGTCCTGGTCTGCTCATGTCATCAACGTTTTCACAAAAGTTCGAAAACTGTCTTTCTATGCTTACAAGCTCAGGAAACTAGCCGTACCACATAATCTTGTTCTTAAGTTTGTGATTGCCTGCATTCTTCCACACTGGCTATACTGCACCCCGATTTTTATCCCTGAACTGAAAGAAAAAGACTTCTCTTTATTTTCAAGAGCCCTTAAACTGTTGTCCCGATACAGTGGAGTTGATAGAGTTGTTTTAGTTGATTTCCTTATTTCCAAGCATATTGACANATTCATTGACAGGATAACGCATGATCAAGGGCACTGTCTGCACCAAGATCTCGCGAAAGCCCTGCCAATTCCCCGGACACACTCCAAATATCAACTGCTTCCTGCGCGGACTTCCACATATCGAAACGGTGTAATTCCATACCTAGCTCGTTTACTAGTAAATCGTCAGCATATTCTCACCCACCTCAGGGAAAATCTCTTGCCCTAATTTTTCTCTTATTTATTAAAGTGTAGAATTTCTTATACTGTATTTTTTGTTTGCAACTGTTTTACCTATCCACTGTAAAAATCGTTAACTGCTGAAAATTCACCCGTTGAGTGCATAAAGCTTTTCTTGACTTGACTTGACTTGATTCAGATCCGACAGAATTTGTGTCTTGGTTTGGTGAGCGAAGTAATTTTAATTAATCCAGTAATACCGATCACGTCCGGTTCCCGTTCTACCTAGATTTTTAATGGACTAACTTAGCACTCACAATATATCCATAGTGGTAACGAATGCCTTTGAAGAAATTGTGCGTCGTACTCATATCTCGACGAGAGAAAACCAAAAATACTAATCTTCCTTTGACGACGTTTTGACTCTCTTGAGAGGCCTTTTTCAAGTCAATTACCAGGCGAACATTGTTGTTTTGATTTTCTGTCATTGTGACTAATCCAAATATTCCTATACAGATCTAATAAATTAGTCAGTCAGTTTTACATTCTCCGACGTGAAATAATTCACCTTCATGAATAAATCAATGTAGAATAATGAAAATAAGGTATGAGACGGTCTTCCCTTAGGACCGATCGGCTTTTTCTTAGGAGAATGTGATTCTAGGCCTTGCAAATTTGATACATACATACATACATACATACATACATACATACATACATACATACATATGACCGCTGTGCCAAACTATTTCACCTGATCACTTCTGTAATAATCTCAGCAGTAATCGGTTGATCATAAATGTCTATATATATCGACCTGATATTTAACTGACTAT
>UZAN01057315.1:1846-12924 GCA_900618425.1 Echinostoma caproni
CATCACTATTCCCACGTATGCTCTAAGCTTACATTCGATCCTATACAGAGTACGCCATCCAAGCTTGGAGTCCATGGCTTCAACGTGATCGCAAGATGCTTGAGCGTCCACAAAGGATGGCCACCAAGATGGTCAAGGGATTGCATTACCTGTCATACGAGGACAGATTGCGATCATTGGGACTATATTCTGCTCAGTATCGCCTAACTCGAGGAGACTTGATTTTGACGTATCAAATACTGCAGAACTCAAAACATCCGTGTCGATCGTTGCTCATGTTATCGAAAAATGTACACCTAAGGGGACACCGTTTCGAACTACTGATTCCCAAGTGTCGACTAGAATACCGGCGCCAGTCTTTTGCTGTCAGAGTATGCACATCTTGGAACGCCCTTCCATCTCATGTCGTTTGTGCACCCACTATTGAATCATTCAAGCAGAGACTAGACGAAACCTTGGCACACCTCACATTCGTACAGCACTAAAAGCAAACGGAAATTCACTCTAGCTTACATTCTCTATTATCTCCTACCCTGAACTCTATGTGATTCTTTTTTTCTAAGGGTAACAATTCATCTGTGTAACTCTTCTATGGGACAAGAGAAGCACGAGCTTGTAAGTTATTTCTATAGTAAAACTTTGACTTTGAACTTTGATATTAGACATAAGGGAAATCCAAAACAACCTTTCCATCGTCAAGGACATTTTCCCGAAAGCCCAACAACCTTTGGGTAACATTTATTCTATCTTTGGATAGGTGCAACACATAGCAGTGTCCGTCGAGTATCCCGTTTCGAAATTGACTAGGGGAATTTATCGGTACGATTAAAAAGCAAACGTTTTGCCTACAACTTTACCGCAGTTTTGTAGAGCATTTATTGCTTTGGGGGAAACACTTAATGTGGCACTGTCTGGGGATGAATCTGTGCCAGATTCGTTTTCACCTGCACGATTAGAGCTGTATAAATGTAGCATTGTAACCCAATTCCTTCTAAAAGTAGATGTGATACACAGATGTGTTGTTTTGTTTAAAAATCAATTTGTCCCGCATTAATGTGCATATCGTGTACCGTTTCAGACAACTTGCTTTTTCTGCTTCGTATTAGGAACACAGTGAAGCATGCGTGTGTGTGAATTCATGTCGACCAAATCGGGTGGTAAATGTTGTTGTTTTGTTCGGAAAGCTATTTATTATCCACAGGGATGTGTCTGTTGTGTGTGTGCCTGTGTGTGTGTGCGTGTGTGTGCGTGTTCGATCAACGATAAATGACCTTGATCAAGACGAAATGCATCTAATAAGCATGCAGCAAATGTGTGTGTGTGTGTGATTCTCACCAACCTGATGTTATTCTCCACTAGATCATGTGTATAAGGTTGCAACGAATGTGAAATTTTTCTTGCCATTGTTGAAATTTTCGTTCTAGACATAGTGTCCCTTTAGAAAAGCATATTTTCTCTACCATATGTTTAAAGATGGCATTTGATTATATGCGCTTACACTTGATAGTCAAAATCAAATGTTCCGTAATTTTTATTATTTCAGTTTTTTCTAACATCCCTGTAACTAAAATTTAGATTATTAGGTGCCATGGTTTGAAATCTGCAAAACCTTGTGCTTATTTTATCTATCTATGCTCACGCTTGATCGCCGTGTAGCCAATCACTAAACGTGATTTTATTGGTCCAGCCGTCCGTACGGAATATCATGAAAGAGGCCAGAAATCTGTTATCCGCATATGGTTAAAAACTACGTGAGCTGTGTTTATGGAGTATTGAATGAGTTCTTCACCCAACCAATTCACGCTCTCTCAGTCGTACTTACAACTGACTCTTCCCCGTTATCACTTCTGTCCATCACTCTCGCTTTTATCCGTCGAGAAAATTGCCGCACGCGACTGATGTGTATAGACAGATAGGAAGCAAGATAGATAGATCGCAAACTGTGAATCGGACTGCGTAATTCTCTATACGGCCTGGTAGGCAGGCAGATAGATCGGAGTGAGCCATTCACCCCCCCACACACACACACACACCGAGGTTGCTTTAGCTCATTCAAAATGACTGTTTCCTCCGGTTGCCAAGGCAAAGAGCAAACACTTGCCTACCGTGACCGCCGCCCTTGAGTATGCGTGTGTGTGTGTGTGTTTTCATTCAGACCCAACCAACTCATTCACTCTGGTAAATAGTTCCTGCTGTGAAATGATCCCTGCAGACTATTTACTCCAATCTATGATCTCAGCAAACAGTTCATGATGGATGGCACAGATTTGTATGTATATTAAAATTAGCGGGATCAGACACTACAAATATCAATCGTGGAGATCGTGATGAGTAGACTGAGCTGGTTTGAGCAAATTGAATCCACATAATTGGATGTTTAATCACAACGCAGAAAGGAACCATTATAAATTTAAAACGCTTCCGACAGTCAATCATGACATTCGCTTAAACGGTTTATGTGAGCCTTTCGACCAAACGTGGTGTACTGTCAATCTGTCCACTAAAATTTATCAAACATTTCCAATCTCCTTCCACCTGACAGTCAAATGGGGTTTCACCCATAGTACCATTGACACTATGACTATCCCGTCTGTCTGTCTGTCTGTCTGTCTGTCTGTCTGTCTGTCTGTCTGTCTGTCTGTCTGTCTGTTCGTTTGTCTGTCTGTCTGTAGGTAAACTGGCTGTGGAATTTTTTTACAATAGCAAGCTTGGATTAGCCCATTCGATTGTTAAGAGGCACCAGGCACTCTTGGGTCTGGGTCACAAACGAGTCCCGAACAGGATAAAACAGCTCTTTGTTGGTTATCACAAAACATTTCCATCGCATGGCTGTGGAATAGTATGAGCATTGACTAATGCATACAAGTGTTTCATGTCAAACCTCTCTGTTCAAGCATGACTAGGCCTGCATCTTTTATGAAATAATTGCTACGCTGTGAACGAACTTTCGAAACAGTAACGAATAGCTATCCTGGTCAGTGTTTGTGCCACTGAGTGAAGAGGTTAACTCTACATGTGTATACACAAACTGTTTTTCTGGGTGAAATCGCAAAGGACTGTTACGATTACGAGGTTAACTCAGTGGCAAAACGAAATCCAACATGCGGATTTAGTCCGTGAAAGTGCTTGATCTTCTAAAGTAGGGCAATAATGAGCGAATCATCAGGTCCTAATACGAGCTCGTCTCACGTATCTTCTTCATATTTGGAATTCCTGAAATTCTATAGAGGTAAGCAACGATGAGCACGTTTATCATGGATTTACCGTCTGAATCCATAATGTGTGCCAAATAACTCACACAACTCACACAAAGTAAAACGTTCCATGATTTGCATATGGGCGGAATACTCCCAGGCTACCCAGGCCAAGGCAGAAGAATGTTCTTGGGGAATCCACAACCGGAGACTTCGGCGAAACAAAGCCTGACCCGCAAGGCAGAGTGGGGCGGTGTGTGAAAGCCGCAGTGCATTGGGGGTTTGGTGTCCAGTTCTCATCGGATCATATGCCTTTTGGATGGGGTCAAACATCCAAGGTACACAAAACACCTTGATGCCCCATCGAGCCGGCGACCACTGCCATAACCAGGAAGTTGTGTGGTTCGAATGCCTCCTCTTGGTTGATTTGAAATCAAGAATTTTGACCAGCTCCTTTAGGTGAACTCCCAGTGGTTCACCAACCCGATCATAGCCCCGGATGTTGGTTTTCATCCTCTCACTTTGGAGGGGAAAACACCGTCACGAGAAGGCAGTGAGTAGGGCTTCCTTAGCAGAGACTATTTGAGACGCTTGGTCATATGGGAGCATTTCACGAGGTGCAAGGCAAGGGTGACCAACCCGCAACCCTAGATACCCACTCCCGACCATAATGAGGCTTTTGGAGGATAATAGAGTTAACACGCAAAACGAACCCAGGATTCACAGAACAATATTCAGTGTGGGCAATACTATCACGACAATTGGTAGCAGCTTACTTCCGTTATATAGTGATATAGCCCATTTTCAGGAACGGGGTGGGGGTTGCAACCAATCACTCACTCACCCCTTCACAGACAACCTGTGTCAACCACTTTCCACGCATATACACACGCAGACATCAATCACATTTACATGATCTTCAATTTGTAAACTCTGATTTCCTTCGCAGATCCACACATGTTTCCTCTCACCGCCCATATAATCTATCATAAATTGAGTTATATTTATCCAGTCGACGTGGTACGGAAAACGATCTCAGGACTATTCAATCGGGCACAACGTTCGTGAGATTGAATTTCCGGGGAGTGCATCTAACACAATGGAATTTCTTGTCCCACATCGCATACTGGAGATCGGGTTGTCAGCAGGCGAAGCGGTGGTGGTAGTGCCAAAATCCGTCCTCAAACGAGCTCGGCATTGATCCCAGCTATCCTCAACCGGGTTTGGTCCTCCGGTCGAGCGGTTTACCGAGGTGTTGTATCGGTGTTGCATCCCTGTCTGCTTCTTGGAGCCACAGGTGAGCGCGTTTGGTGGTGACCAAAGAACGGAGGATACCTCGAAGGGTCCTCCAAGTCGGAAGTGTTAACCCAACTGGGTTCCTCAGCAGCCATTGGATTAACAAGTTGCGTTCAATTCATGCGTCAGAAATATCACCAATTTGGTTGCGTTTTCGTGTGAAACCGGTGACAGAATTCAAAGGCATGAGGTACACACACCTGATGGAATTCTGCGGACCCACACACCACTTAACTAAAGTGGACTGAATCTGCGAATGTATGAGCTTGAGTTGACATTTGCTTACCGATGTAAGCTGATCGATTCCTCATTCTCTCCATGGACCAAAATGACGGAGGTCAGTCAGCGGTGAGTTCGAATATTCTCGGCAAAAATTCAACCGATCCACGGTCAACATCCTAACTTCCCCGGGGGACAAACAATTAGCTGGCGAACGAATTTCACTGTTATATCCGGTTGACCCCAAATCGGAATTGATCGATGTTTTTTTCATTTTATTGGTGAAACACGCTTTGTATATCAACAGTGTAAAGTCACCGCATTTCAGCTCTCTTTGGGTGATGACTCATCAACGATTCGTACCACAATCGTTTTTTCTGTCGGAACTTGAACCGGGAATATCTGGAGTTAAATCCAATGTATTTACTTATTTCTCACACGGTTAGTGATCAACTATTTGTTCGCACATTCTCGTAGATTATAATTTGGAGGGAATAATTTCAAATCTTCACTTTTTCTTTCTTTTCCACTACTGATTACCCAGCCAATTAATAGATTATTCTTTAATTTCTATCTGCATCATTTGACCAACCATTGACCGTACGAAAGTTGTCGCGACTAGCTACGCTGCGAAATCATTGGACTTGGTCAAAATTTGTTGGATACCTCCTATGTAAATGTGCATGTCTTTTACGGCCTAGAACTTTTTAATGACTAGTTTCTCTGTTGTGTTCTTCCTCTGTCATCGCAGAGTGATCTATCTCAAATAAACACTGTGGTTTTCTTCTACTTTGGTCTATAAAATGGTCACAATCAATGGACTGAGTAGGATGTACCATTTCTAATCTACGTCACTGGATCATGCCGCAGGGCAACAGTGTCTCGTTTGGTTGTCAGATGCAGACCAATGTTAGTCAAGTAATTGAATGAATCAGTTTTTATCAGACGGGAATGAATTTTGTAGGCGGATGGCAAACCCTCGGGCTATTGTGTGGCAACGCTTCCCAGTGTCTGTCGATGGCCGAGAGTTCATAATTTGTAGACCACATGGGAAAATGGCTCTGCTCATCTGATGATCGATGTGTGTATGCAAGATACTCAACCACTCCAATTTGAGTGAACTTTGCATCCAAGTCGAGAATGAGATGGAATCAAGTGCGCTTGGATAATAGATAAATGATTGCGTAAGTAAGATAGAAGTGCACTCGGCAATCGCTATCAATTTACAATAACGAATTAAATGTTGTATTGATGGATCATAATTGTGCAGTTTCTCATACATACATTCGTATATTATTCAGTTGTGAATAAATTCCACATAATCATGTAGGTGATCTTGAGATGTAAAGCCATTTGACCATGGATAGTGCAGTTGCCAACATCATCCACTCTGACGGGAGCCAAATAATGCACGTAATAAAAGTTCATGTCAAAGTGGAAAACTCAAGTAAATTGCTTAGAAGCCAGAGCATATCACACATGAATCAGGGAGACATAAGTAGCCCATTTGGGATTCCACCCTATGAACAGATGCTCCTCATGCTTTTGTACATCATAAGGCAAACACGCCGTACTTCGGGGTAACCAGCACAAGCTTGAATTCCAGTCGCACCTAGGCTACTGATGTTTTTAAATGTCAAAACTCATTGCAGCCCATAGCTTGAAGATAACCCTCGTACTACGTTTCCTTTGGTCTTACCTGTCCAAATATGTTCACCAATGCTTAGTGAATTTAGAGTGTGAAAACATGAGAGATTGGAACACTCTCTAGTTGCAATTCCCAATAATCTTACTTGGGTATCGTGGTTTACAACAAACTGTTTAGACTCACCGCTTTCTTTTTTGTTCGTCTTGAATAACGTTGCAATTTATTTGTCATGCGATACATCATCATCATCATCAAGTCTCTATTCTACTGAAGAATTATGTAACTCTGTGTTTTCACAGGTTTTCATAGCTCGATGCTGGACTTTCCCGAACGTTTAGTACACATTGGGTATTCTTCATCACCCCAGAGAGAGAATTACAGTCATCTCACTTGTTCTGTACCTATCTTTGCTGTGGTACCCTACAGGATTGCTCCATTTTGTCTCGCTCATTATTCAACCGTTCAGTGTTTTCCAAAGTAACAGACCTAGTTGTCATTCTGCGTATCATAAGCATGCAATACGGAGTTGAAAACTGTGTTCCGTGCTCAAGCAGAAGTACACTTTGTTTACGATTTCGGTGGGAAACAATGCGGTTGGGCGGTTGGGGGTTCAACAAACCTCGTTTTGCGAAGTGGTCGCCGTAATTGTAACGATTCACCATCGAAATGATATTTCATCAATACCAGACGACATAAGTAGACAGAATTGATATTGGCTTCAACTCTAACCGAACTCTTCTGTTTCTTCCTTCCATATGATCATATAAATGTGTCTTGTATAGCTGAATGAGAGTATACGAAATTGATGGCCAATATCAATTCTGCCCACATATATCTTCTGGTGTTGATGAAATGGATAAAGGAAACAGAATGTTTTACAAAATGATGTTTACTCACACCCCAACAAGACTCTTCCTGAATGACATCCGGGATGAATCTGGCCTAGTTGGAGTATAAACGAATCACAATAGTTTGGATTTATATTAAAAACCATTGAGCACATGGAGTACAATCTACCTCCTGCTATGTCGGACCCATGAGAAGTCGCATTTTCCAATATCTTCCCACTAATTCGAAAGCCCAAACCAACCGTATGCGTATTAACGTAGTTTATGACTGTGCAAAATCGTTCTCCACAGTATGTTGCAGTTCCTGATACCTAATCACTTGGTTGTTGACCGATGTTTGGCCATTGTCCAGCGAACATACAATGTCACACTCATCCGATGGCGTTTCACCTAGTGTGACGCGAACATGACACTGTTCACTGATTGGATAATCTTTACGAGGAAGACACACCGACGTCAACAAACAAAAACAGTTTCACTTGACTTCAAAATGTGCGATCGTTTATCATTCAGAATGCGTTTGAAATGCTGAATCGGCCAAGTGCAACTCAGAGCTCCATATCCGAGTCACTTGGTATTTCAATAAAAAATCTTCACAGTGTTATATTCCATCGAACCACTATAGAATAATTTGTGAACGCTGGAACATCTCAAGAAAGATGCTACCTGAAAACCAACGGAAGGGCAAACTTGGTTTGGTTTACTGCTAGGAGGGAAAACCACGGTGAGTTCCCCATAACGGAGAGCATCATTTGTAAGAAAACAATTCAGTTAGCACAAAGCATGCATCGCCGTGACTTCTTGTCTTCCAAAAGTTTATTTCGCTCTTGATTAGACAGATATCTTATGAAATCCTACAAAGAAAGAGATACAAGCAACTGTTCGTGTGCATTACTTCATAGGTTTAAGGTGAAAGTTTTGTGGTACCACTTCAATGTTGCAACCAGTGGCTCAGAATCTGCTTTGTTCCTTCAAATGTTCGTTTCGCAAAATTTAGTGGAATATGTTTGTCTTTGATCGAAGATAAACAACTTAGCGTGAAATCTGAAGTGGACATCCTCATGGGCATGCATATAGTCAAGATAGCCTGGGTGTCTGCGCATCCACGTGTACTGATCGACAATTTAATAAAAGGTAGGTTAAAACCCACATTGGATCAGCCGTTGATGCAGCCACCAGAGTTTAATGATGATCTGATTGAAGACTTTTCTCACTGTCTTTTGGGGGAATGTTTTTGAAAAAGAGATCACTTGGTTTCGAATCAACCTAAGCATCGCAAAGAAGAAGATGAGTGTGAAGTAGTGAATGCGTCGGAAGTTATCTCAGTTAGAGAAGCACAGCAGTTACTGTTGAAGCTGCTTCCCTTGGCCAATGCTCGGATTTTCGGCCGATTACTGGAGTGTACAATTGATGTAAATAGCGCGCTTGTTGATTTCCAAAGTAGAGCTAGGCTGAGACTAACGACGATTGGTAAGAATACATTTTTGTTATTCGCAAAGTTTTTTCCTATAATTCTGTGGGGCGCCCGAATGTGGGCATTTTCGTTGCACTGGTTACAAAACCCCGGCCCATAGGTCTATCAATGGGTTCTGTCGCATTAACGTGTAAACGAGCGAACGATAATCGCGGTTGACTGGACAGCGGGTGTTTGTTATCAGATGTCAAATGTCAGATCCGAGTGATCGATAAACGCCGTCCTGCGGACGCGCCTGTGTGAATGAATGAACGAAAGGTAATCGCACTTGTCCCTGCTAGAGCACTGATGAAATTAGACAGGTCATTGGTCAAAAGTCACCACAACCCGAGTCTGACGCGTCCCTGACTGGTTGAGCGATGCACTTTTGATTTGTGAATCACATGCTGAAATTTATCCGTCACTTATGTTTATCGACGCTGACAATAACGAATTTATCAATCAGTCGGAACCCAGACTGGCAACAACAAAAGCCAACGAATGAGTAGAAATGTCTATAGAGTTAATGCTACACATTTTCCACCAGAAAATCATGAATAAATTGCACACCGAACAATCATTTTGGAATACGAGAAAGAAGTCAATGCATTTAGTACATAGTCCGTTAATAGCTATTTCACTTATTTAAGAAGACGTGATCTCCTCTGAATGCGATTTTTCGTCCCTTGGTCATTCTTGTTTGAGTTAATATTAGTGTTCTGAGTATAATAATTAAAACAATCGTATATTATCGTGGACTGCATATGCTCAATTATGTGGTTAGCCTAACAATGCAAAGGAATGGGACAATATCCGAAATTAATATACGATAATTGGGTTAAAAAATTGCACCCAAGAAACGTAGGTAGTTTTGAGATTACTAGACACATGAAACTGAGAAAAGGTTGAATACAGGGTGCAATTTATCAATATTAAGTAAAAGATTTCAATGTCTTGGTTACCTAAAGGATACACAGGACGGTACATCTAAATTCAGTTATAAATAAACAGTAAATAATTATAAACATTGGGAACAAGCAACGGAAGTAACGTACTTTTCATCGATTCGGTTTATTTTGTCACAAAACTCCCAGCCTATTTTTCATACTACTTATTAACATCTACTGCTGACAATGTTGCGGTTCCTGGAATCTATTCACTTTTCCGAATTCCTGAGGGATGCAACAGAACAGGGGTCATGTGCTACTCCTGATTCCATCCACTTCGGACATGAAAAATCTATGTTGCACTACGAAACTCACTCAAAAAGCAATGTTTCATTTGTTATACATATTCCAAAATTGAATCCCGAATATACTGGCGCCATTCAATAGGGTATTAAATTTTTATCATTGGCTTGGAACGTGAGAATTTTCTGTTTGCATCTCTTTCGGTTTCCGGTTTATTCAAGTCAGATTGATCAAATTTTGGAATTATGGAGATAAAAATTAACTTTGCAGAAAAGTCTAGAAGCAATTAAAGACATTTTTTTACTCAGAGTTAAGAATTTTTATCGACCGTTTGTGACCTTGGATGACCTTGGGCATGTCGCCAATTTATCATCATTGCGCGTCGTCGGTGACTGGGACGGAATGAACTAGGTGAACTATGTTTGGCATGAACATTTTACGTGCCCAAGAAGCACATATGAACTCATATTGAACGAAACGAGAATTGCAATGTTTCTCCGGGTTACGTGGCTGGGTTGCGCACCTATCGCTCATCACCAGGCACAGTAGGGAAACCCTGCAGAAGAATTTTCGGCAGTAGACCACAAACACGCCCAGACGATTTACGATATTTTTTAATAAAAGGCAGTGTATCAATATTTCAGAACTCATTTGGAGGACGGTTGTCCTACCAACTAAAGCGGTGTTACAAAATTGTACTGGTGAACTAGATTCCGCAGTAGCAAAATGCAGGGAAATGAAGCAAAACTTTCATTGAAAATATTTTCTCCATACACACAGAACTTTCCCAGTCTGCGAAACCTTGTCACCGGGAAATGCACTAATGATTTTGGTGATTATTGTTCATCCCCCGGTCGAAACTGTTTTCGTACCAGCACCTAAATGCACCGTATGATTGGCCGCCTTGTAAGTTTTCGCTTTTGTCTTCAAACTGCCTCACCGTTCCACATTTTATCTTTTTTCTTCAATAAATAGTCACAGTACTTCTGGTGTGAATATTCAGTCGGTCACTCTTATCCTGAATCTTTTTTGATCCACCCACACTGTACACATGTTTTCACGCATTCACCAAATTGTCATTTTTCGCATACAGGGTCAGATAACTAACCGTCATCTAGAACCACGATTTTAAATTTGTGACCACGTGTGTTCATTTACTCGCCCACCCCTGATTGTTAAAACTCTACTCCTCTGGTTTATGAAGAATCCAAGTCACTGAAACAGAACCGG
>UZAN01057319.1:2068-12918 GCA_900618425.1 Echinostoma caproni
AAGAAAGTTGTACTAAAATGATAGAATACCGGAGTCGACTACAAAATATTAAGTCACAAAACGTGTTAACGTATGTACCGGGCTGAATTGTGTTCCACCGATCGAGCTTTGAAGCTGAATCCATGTACTTGTAATAATGGGTTAAGAAAGTGAACACAGCTAGCTGGTTAGCATGTGCCACGGACGAGAACGAAGAGTATTGAGTGAAAACATTTCGTTTTACATGTATTTTAGGGATATTAGGCAACAGTACTTGTAAAGATATGTGCCAGACTGAATTGTGTTCCAGTGATCAAGCTTTAAAGCCGAATCCGTGTACAGGTAATAGTGGGTTAAGATAGTGTACACAGCTAGCTGGTTAGCATGTGCCACGGACGAGAACGGACAGGATTGAATGAAAACGTTTGGAGTAACATGTCGAATACGGAATATTAGGTCACAATACTTTTTAAAAGTATCTACCGGAATGGATTGTGTTCCACCAATGCTGAATTTCATTGATAGGTTAGCAAAAGCTTATGATGAAGGCAAAATCTCGCACGCCGTAAAAATAAATTTTGCTAAAGCCTTAAACCGGGTCCCATGTATCCCACTCACACACAAGCTAAGGGCGTGTGGAATCACCGATCGCTTTCTATCACCCATTTGCAGCGAGCAGACGTGGAGGCGCGCCAATCAGATCGTGACCTTGACACTCAGGTTGATCGACCGGACGACAGCTATTTGGTTCGCCTTAGTCATCCAATCAGGAGTCGATTCGGCTTGGGCGTCACGAGCGCACTTGTGGTGTGACGCGCGTCGCTGCGTGGCAGGACGGATTTTGTGCGCTCCACCTAACACTAGAAACTTCAACCGCGCACCACCCTTCACACATATTTCTTCAATTTCGGGGTAATTTCACACTGGAACGCATTACCAGAAAAGATAGTCTCTTCAACAATCAAAGCGTCTTTGAAGTTTCGACTTTATAATTATTTAGGTGTAATAGCCTCCTTTTAAGCTCTCTACAAAAAACAACAACAAAAAGCAAACAAAAATACACTTTAGCTGTTTTTATGTATTTTTCTTTGCCCATTGGTTATAGCACATTATTACGTTTATCATTAGTATTGCCGGAATACCTAGCATCTCTTGTCCCAGGAAAGATGATATTTTGCCCATTCAGTTTTTTATTTACCATTTTCATCCTCCACGAACAAAAATCAAGAACCCATCAAAAATCCGGGACCGTTGGTCGCCAGCCTCAAACTCGAGAGCCACTTCAAGATTTCACGCAACCAAGTAGTAGTGTTCACTTTCTCAATCAAATTCCTATCAGTACACGGATTCGGCTGGATTTGTGGAACACATTCCATTTAAGTTCATACTCTTATAAATATTGTGATCCCTTATTAAATACAATGCCGCGACGCACTGCAGAAGGCCAAAAGCCCGGGCTAGTAGAGAAGCAGTATCGGTCAGACCACCATTCCCCTCAAAAGCTTCTCTGTCCCCTTAGTGGATGTGTACTGTGATGCAATTAAAGTAACTTCCAAGGTTGACAGCAGCATCAAAAACTTTAAGTGTAGGCCAGAATCCTTAGAACTAGTTACCACAACTCTGGCTCCATTGGTTTTCCTCATAGACCCCTCGACCTAACCTATGAGTAATGTCGCTCAGGCATGGATGTTGCCTGATTGTATTGCATCCGAATCGTTTAAGCGCATCTCAAACTCAAAACATTCAATTGTATTCAATGTGCCAGACAAAATCCCCTTAGCCCAAATTAAAAGCACTATCCTGAAGGTTTCAAAAATGGACAGGTACCTATGCAACTGTATTAGGCTCCGGAAAAGATCCCAATGGTACTCGTGCCCACTTCTCTTCCAATTTCCAAATGACATTATGACAAAGGAGTTTATAGCTAAACGAAACGATCGAGAGGAAAATAAATCGTTCAAAAACCTAAACATCTACCCTGATAACGCCACCTTCCAAAGAGCTACATGGAAAATGACTATACTAAATCAACAGCCGCACAGACCCCCTGTTTCATCCAATTCTAGTTCCCTTAAAGCTAACCCACAGGCATTCCCCGCCGTGGGCCTCAGACTCCAAATGTAGACCTCAATGCAGCTTGTTCGAGTTCACCCGAACCCCCACCACCTAAGCGTTCAAACCTTCCACGCCTGAGCCCCGAAACAACTGTCTGTACGACTCAGCCGGTAATACCGCCCTCCTTACAGGAGGACATTCCTCAACCCCAAATAAGGAAGTCACCAAGCACGACTACTTTACCATTTTAAACCCCTATTCCAATCCTCCAAAAGTCCTTAAATACAAATGGATCCTTGCGGTACAATACGCACCATAAAATCTTCCGGCCTTGCCGGGGCGGTGAACCCGACCTTAATCGAACTGTACCACGCAGAATCCCCTCTTCACCCGCATCAACCTACCTTGCCCAGTCTCTTACAAAACCTGTGTACGGTCACCGCCCACGGACGGAACCTTTAACCTGGAGTACTCATCTAAGCCAAAACAGAACAAACCCCTCACCTAAAACAAATCGACTATTTATTCAGACACCCCACTCCCCTTTGTTAGCTGCAAATGTATATGGCTTACCCCATCATCTTAGATTTGCACCAAACCCAACTCCTGTTACCTTCTTCCCACACATAGGACCAAGTCTCACCAATAGTTCCTCCATGAGATCTCCGAGCCAGAACCTTCTTCCTCCTTATCTCTTGAGCCGCCTACAAATTACGTCACCAAATTTGGGGCATGCTCAACACCCACCAATCTTCCGATACTCTTCTGCGCCCGTTGAGAAACATATTCCAGAACTCAACCCATTACTTCCCCCACCAACAACCCACCAACCATACTGCACAGCTCCCTCCTCCCTTCCATATGAATTACACACAAACTATTATGACAAGTGCTGTCCCTCTACACACGCCATCCAGGCTGGCAGGACCTCTTCTGCCATGGTTTCTTACTGACGTACAAAACTACCAAAGACAAATGTACCTCAGAAACTCCCCAGCCCCAAGAGATCTTGTTCAATGTCTCTTCTCTTGATTAACTCGCCTTCTATTATTAACAAATTCGCCTCACTTAAAAGCATAGATTACACAAATTGCCTTGATATCCTCATGATAACCGAGACGTGGCTGCATGATGAGTCCCCCACAGACCTCATCACCGTAATTGGTTATCAACTCTTTAGAAAAAACCGGCATAATTTCCGAGGGGGAGGATGCCTTGTATATGTCAGAGACCCACTACAAGAAACAGCCCTAAACAACCCCATCCTTGATAAAGTACAGAGATATTTATGGTTAAAGATCACACACCATGATCAGACCTTTCTCCTTGGATGTATTTATCGTCCACCTTCTGCTTCTACCGACTTCTCATATATTTCTGAAACGTTTACTTACCTGTCGTATCTTGCATCTGGACCGAAACTCATAGCAGGAGATTTTAACGCTCCAAACTTTTGTTGGTCACCCTTTTCTGCTCCCGATAACCTCCTCCCCTCCATATCTTGTATTAACCCTGGTGGTTGGACACAGCAAGTAAAATCCCCAACTACGGGTAGCCGCGGCCTGAACCTAATCTTTACAAATCGTCTTACGATGACAGAGACACTAGTACGTGAACACTTTCCAGGCAGTGTCCACAAAATAGTTCAGTGCATGCTTAAATTAGAATTAGCACAGACACTTCCGCCGCCACCAAATTCACTGGACATACCTACCAAATCTGAATTGGTCTTACTTCTTCCTTTCGTAAGACCTCCAATTAGCGGCGAAAATTTATTATCAAAAAATTACCAGCTGCATCTACTTCCTAACTTCCGCTGTATCTACCCACCACCCAACTCAATTAGAGAATTTAAACACTAAATTCAATAAAAATTTCTAAACGGTATCAAGCCCCTTCAATTTCTCTCTCCTGATGCAGTTGCATGACCTCTCACGAAAAATCCAGCTGAAAACGGCCAAACTGCACAGAAATCGGGAACTCACAGCTTTGTTCTATTTAAGTCCAATCTGGAAAATGTTTCAATTACATAAGGCTAGGAATAAAGTCACAAATCCTAGCATCTCACACTTAATTCTGCCTGGAAATATCTCTCTCAACTCCCCCCAGACAATCGCTGAAGCCTTGAATTCTACATTCACCTCCTCGTACATAAAAGACTCATCCACCACCCTCCCTAGTCTTCCACTACCCACGACTGAATCTCTGACTACCATCAGTTCTACGGTGAATGCCATCGATAAGCTCCTCGGAGTTACCAAACCTTCCTATGTAGTGACCATTCACATTCTGAATGTATCCCTTCTCCTGTGTATCTTTGTTTTATCATACCAAGGCCACCTCTTTGGTGAGCACGTGTTTGCTTTCACTTTCCGGACGCTTGCTCACGACTCTGTATCTCTCCCTTGCTCTGCAGGTCTTGACAATACAAGTCGTCCTCCGTTTCATGATTCGCCTCGTTCTCTTCATGTACGAGCGTACATTTGCAACCTATACGTATTATCTCGGGGTATCGATAAGACAGCACCAACACTTCATATCCTGGGCCCGACGGGAGCTCTGTGATTCGCAGGGCCAGATATGCCGCTTCTTTTGTTAAAATTATTCAACCTCTCGCGAACCAAAGGTGTTTTCCCATCCCAATGGAAACGGTTCACTATTATTCCTCAGCATAAAACTGGACCCACTCAAGACCCATCTAATTATCGCCCCATAAACCACACTCCCATGATCTCAGAATAATGGAGAAAATTATTAAACAATAATTGGATAATTATCTTTTTTCCGGAAACTACCTTAGTCAGCGACGGCATGGATTCTGAAATATCGTTCTTGTCAAACTTGCCAGTTTGACTTCCTAAACCTGATTACAAACGTGGTAACCGACAAAAATGCTTACATAGTGGTCTACCTGGACATGACGAAGGCCTTTGAAAGAATATCTCACTTAAGATTAATGGTTAAGGCTGGATCCTATGGATTAGATGATCCAATAGTTTCATGGCTGGCATCATATCTCTCGAACCGAACACAGGTAGTTTCCATAGATGGCTTCTCCTCTTTACCTCAACAGGTGACAAGTGGAGTTATACAAGGCAGCGTCCTTGGCCCTCTACTATTTCTTATGTACATAAATGATATATCCATTAACCATGGGACTCCATTCTTACTTGATGATGAAATCAAAATCGCATACTCCTTCCCCCCGAACAATTTAATACATTCCATTGATAAAATTGGAATTGATCTTTTAGCCCTGGATCTCTGGTGCTCTGAATGTTTAATGAGCTTCTCGGCCAAAAAGAGCGAATCCCTTTCCTATATATTCCAAGTCCCTCCTGGTATTCTGGTTATGAATAACGCCACCATTGCCCAAACCTCTTCTATTCGAGATTTGGATTTAAACTGTTCCGGTACCTTAAACTTTTCGGAGCATTGCGCCCTCCAGATAGCAAAGGCAAAGCGCACTATTCACCTCTTATTCAGTAACTTTAGCCTTCGGGAGAGTATTATCACCCTATATAAATCGCATGTAGGACCATTATTAGAATACTCCTCAATTGTGTATTCCAACATGAGGAAACATGACCGAAAAGCCATTTAAAAAGTCCAGCGTAAATTTACTGAAGAAGTTTTTGGCTGGTCAACAAACCTAGGCTATATGGAAAGATGCATCCTCCTCAGGCTGGATCCCCTCTGGTTACGCCGGATCAGACTAAATCTCACCATCTTACAGAGTTTCACATAAAAAAGAGCCCATTCCACGACTAAAATTATTTTTTGGAAAACTCACAATACCCATTACGTAACCATGCAAACATACTCCCTACAACCCTCGACAGAACTGCAACACGAAAAAGATTCTTCCTTAGTATTTACTCCAGATTATGGAACAAACTGCCAATGGAAGTGCGTACGACTGTGAAACATCAAAGGTTCAAAAGGCAACTTGCTACACACTTAACAATTGACACAAATGCCGCAATTCACGGAAGCATAAGAATTAGTAGTGCATTTGAAATGGTTTTCGACTACTGACCACTCGAAATCTGAGTCAGCTTTAAAGCGGGGTCTGTGAAACTTGATCCATTGTGGTACACATACCTAAGTAATATAACCCATTCTATTCTACATGATATGCATCTGCTCACACTTCCACTAGACTGATTTGAAACACATTTCTGACGCATCTTAACTAGGTCACAGTGTCCACACTCTCAAACAACTTCATATCAGTACATGAATCCAGCCTCAAAGCTGGAACAAACTCTATGCTAGTACATACATTGAGAATTATCGTGACCTACAATTCCTGACATTATCTCCCACTGATCTCCATTCGGTTCAGCACATGCTCACCAGGTAGCAGTGTGCACTTTCTCAACCAATTTCATATCAGGACACGGTTCTATCTTCAAAGTTAGATCTCTGTACCAATTTTCTCTGTGGGTGGATGCTTTTAAAAGTACTGTGATCTAATATTGCCTAATTTCTGTATATATATATATATATTTGTAGGTATACGTACTTTTTCGCATTATTCCACGGCGCATATTATTCGTGACATGTTTTGTTTCCCACATTCGTTTCCAGCTGGTTATCATCTCAGCCTGTTGTGCATCACCCTCTTGTTTCAGAATCAGTTGGTTTGGGCCTGACGAAGGTTTGAGGTCCTCACCCACAATGGACAATTTGGCTCCGGCAATGGTTGTTGGGCGCGGCTGTATCCACCGTTTTGTCTACAGGCGTCTGCATTCCGAACCAGGTTGAGGATCACACCCCGTATCTCACCTAAAAGATGTTTTAAGGTTGGGTGTCTAGTGTATATTCAGTCCCACATCAAAGCGACCAACGCCTAAATAATTTAAATCAATCCATTGCCGACCGAATCCCCCGAAACCCAAATTAATGTGCGTTCAGAAGCAAGCTTCTATGTAGCTGACAGAGAGACATGTATTTGAGAACTGTATAAACTCGCTATACTCCTCTTTCCCATTCATTTTTATCCATGAGTCTCCATCTTATTATTATCATTATTATCTCCTCCCGTTCTTTGTCTCCCAGACTATCGATCCGTGTTTTCCTCCCATTAATTCCGCTCGTCGAATCCTCTGGATACAGGGTTCACTCTTCCTCTAATTTCTGTTGATATGCTCACCCAGTGTATTCCTACATCCTACAAATCTACGTATGTGATCTTGTCCGCTTTGTGTTTTATTTGCACTGCGTTTTCATTCCGGTCCCCGGCCGTCTTCATTGTGTATATCTTCTAATTGGACCTTCTATATATCTGCACCTTTGATGTACATATGATTATTTTGAACATATGATCATGCTTTGTGCATCCTTCACGGGCTTTGTGAAATGTTTATTTTTATTATCCAATCTACGGTGTAATTGAATAACACCGGCGATAGGGGACAACCTTGCCTGACTCCAGGGCTTAAGGTACACTTAAGTGATTCTCCTTCATAGGTAGGGATGCGTGCCCGGTTTCTTGAGTAGTACGACTTCAACAACCTGATGAACTTCTCAGACATCCCGTCGTACCGCAGCATGCACCACATGGGTTCTCTATCAACAAAGACAAACGCAGGGCGGACTTAAACGAAACGTGCTGTGCTAGGCTTTTCGAACTTGTAGCTGTGTTCCAGAATCCTACGTAGAGTGGAGAATGGTTCAACACGACATCTTTAGCGGCAAAACCCTCTTGGTTTGGGCCAGTGAGGGTATTTCTTTTGACTGCGAAGCGATTAAGCACTATTGTTTCTCCCGAATAGATCAACGAGTAACGCGTTGCCAAACTCGGATTCCAAAATATCAACAAAACGAACAATCCAGCAAGTTTCTATTGTACTGCATTAATAGACGATCAAATAAGCAAATAAATACGTACAAACGTCAAAGTGATCTCGAAACAACTTTAAAACAAAAGCCAAGTGTTACCGTGAGCGTAATTCAAAAAATCTGAACGGAAAAACATAAGCCCGGATAAGAACATTACGCTCACCGTCCCACTGCATTCGAAAGAACCAAATGTGACCGCTCAGGTCGCGATTAAAACAAGTAAGGTACGAATGAAGCAGATGACCAAACAAAGTCAAATGGTAGGATCGATGTGTAAATATACAATGGGAGTGAAATGTGAAATGTTTATGTATATATGAGGCGGATGGTGCTAGGTGAATGGAGCGTGAAATTCACGAAATGTGGAACCGAGATTGATTGACTGGGTTTAACAGGAAGGATTTCCACAGGTCGATCAATACAACTATCACTGCAAACAATTTGGCCGCAATATCAATGTTATTTTTACATCATGATTTGTCGCCCTTTTTTGGAACCGGGACTAAAATTGAAGCCATCAAATAATTTGAAACGGCTTTTCTTTTTCAAAATGGCATGGAAAAGATAGTGCAGCGGATCGATCGGATTTGGTAAGAAAATTTTGAATAACTCTGATGGTATTCCTTCTTCTCCAAGTATCTTCCTGCTTTTCGGGGAAGTGGCTTCAATGATGATTTCTGTCGTATTAGGTGGGTCAAAACTGATGTCGTAAGTCTCCGAACTGTTTGACATGTGTAGAGAGCCAGCTTGATTTAATGGGTGATTGAGCAGCCCTTCGATGTTTTCAACCTACCTTTGCATTTTTCGCTCAAATCCCTGAATAAGTTGCCTTGTGGTGCTGCGCAACATTGTTTCCGATATCGGCCTCTTTTGTGTTGCGACACTGATTAGACGGAATAGCTTTCCAAAGTCCGCTGCGACGGTTGCAGCTTCCACGCTGTCTGCGATCGCCTTCCAGCATTGTTTACGGTCACTCTTGGCGGAGCCTATGGCTTAGCAAAGGAGAATGCAAATTTCAGAAGAATTGATCAGCTGCGTATCTCTTGCCTTTGCGGAAAACTGCAGGGTACGCTCGGCGATCAAGTAACCATCATGAAACAATCTCTTCTAACTGCCCCAGTGCCGACTCTCTGATAGCCGTTATCAGCGTAGACCACTGCGCATCGACAGTTTGGTCATCAGAAGAAGTTGTGGCTACGTTGAAATCAAATACACCCAGTAACATCTTTATTATTTCAGATTGATCCAAGAACACGACGTTGAATTTGTCCGGAAGACCAGTCTTCCGGTGAGCAATCACGTGAATATTAAAGCGGGCAAATACAAGGAAATGGTGCATGACGTTCATGTTCCCAGTTTCTGCGCCGCGATAGAAAGGGCAGTCTTCCATTGAAGAGACCCATTGAGCACGCACTAAATATAATTAATCTGGTGTGCCGTTTGAACATCATTCGAATACCACGTAAGTAGGTGTTCTATGGGGTGCTGCAAACGAATGCTGGCCACAAACAGCCGATTAAGGTCAGCAAATTTCACTAGGTGTTTGCCATTTTTACAACGTTAACCAAGACCGAATATTCCCAGAACATGCCGAGTATGTCAGTCTGATGGACCAGTGCATGCATTCCAGTCTCCTGTGATAACGAGAATGTCGTGTCTCGGACTGCGGTGCACTGCGTCTTGAACTTGGTTAAATAAGTCGTCTTTGATGGGCTTTTCGGCATGTAACGTAGGAGCATATACAGCGCTGACAGTCATGTTGAACGGCTCACCCCTGAAGCGCGCTATGGCAATCCTGCGAGAAACTGGTTCGAAGGAGATTGTGGCATTGTTGACCCGGCCGCTCACGGCGACTGGCACCCCGTGCAAACCGGAGTCGTCAGTTTGATCGCTGTGGTATGACCGGTAGGTTGCGTTAAAATGTGGTATGTTGATTAGTTCTGTGCCACGGTTAGACAGTCGGACTTCGGACAGAGAACAGACGTCTACCTTGTAGCCGTGCAGTGATCGCATTCTGATACACTGGCTTCCTGTGTCACAAGATTCCAGCAGGCTACATGGATTCTGGATTGGGTGCATAGATGGTTTAGGTTCCCAGCTTGTATCTCAGACATCTGTCCTGGACCACTTCCAGGTGGTGACCATAAAATGGTGAAATACACTTTTTACGTGACAAGGATTTGCTGCTTATTACCGATTGGTAGTCTCTACCTAGTTTGATTTGCTTCCAAAATTGGACTGATTTCTTTCTTTCCTCTAAACCATAAGTTGCCACGGATATACTTTACCCGAACCTTTCTAACTGCCTCCACTCGCTAACCCCGATATTTTACCTGTTGATTCTGGAAGACCGGTCTTGAACGAGTTACGCGTGCGTCAGTATTGATACGTCTGTCGAATTCTACCGAACAATCAATCCGGATAACAATACGTTTCACGTAGTCAAACATTGCCCAAACTGATCCCAATGAGAGAAGACGATCGTCAAAAAAGGGTTTGATTGATTACTGACACGGTACTGTTAATTAACAATAAGATTGAAGTTGCATATTCACAACGAACCTCGATAATGAAATCTCCAGGGTCACAGTAACCGAGAATCACGATAAATACAAATCAAGCAGCGTCTCAAAAATAGCGGAGTTCCACTCCAGCCGCTCGAGCCAACGATATTGAGAAGAATGTAAAAACGAATATCCTTTCCGACAATACCATTTTTTGTTCGCAACATAGCATGAAGTACATGCCCATCCTGTCCTCGAAACACTTCTAAGATAACACCCTTTGGCCACTGACCACGTGGCGTATTACCATCTAGCAATAGGACCAGATCTCCCACTTGAATATCACGCTCAACTATTAGCCATTTATGGGGTAACTGCAGAGGCGGCAGGTATTCTCGGCGCCAACCTCTCCAGAACACGGATGCTAAATGTTGTGCTTGACGCCAGCCCTCAGTGTACCTTTCG
>UZAN01057323.1:2795-12916 GCA_900618425.1 Echinostoma caproni
CTGGAATAAGATTTTCAACGGGAAAATATAAGGTCCTATCCACCGTAACGGATCAAATATGGAGGATAGCTGAGACAATAACACCCTTCGAGTAGGTGGAGGTTCTGGCGCCTCAAACTGAAACGCAAACACATCCTGCTCTACTGTCCATGATAAACCTAAAGTTCGCTGTGTCGGCAAACCCTCGATTTCCATATTTTTCATTGACGTACGTCTCAAATTGTCAGGAATCCGATCTAAAACCTCTCGACTGTTGCTTAAGCACTTTGTTAGCTTAAAACCGCCTTGGCTCAATAAACTGCACAAGCCTTTAGCCAGAGAAACGGCTTCATTCTCGTCCATAACGGAGTTTAGAAAATCATCCAAGTAAAAACTATTCAGAAACGCTTGAGAAACATCCATAGGATACTCGTGCCCGAAAAGATCACCCGCCCTTTTTAAAGCGAAGCTCGCACAAAACGGTGATGACACCGCGCCAAACGGATATAAGGTGTGTCTCATTTCCTCTGAATCTCCCCTTATTTCACCATTGGGGTACCATAAGAATTGAAGTGCACCCTGATCTCTTTCTGATATCCACACCTGCAGAAACATGTCCTCGATATCTGCTGACAAAGCTATAGGTCCTTGCCTGAACCGTATCAAAATGCCAACCAAACTGGACACCAGGTTAGGACCAGGTAATAAATGATCATTCAACGACTCACCATTAAGCTTCGCCGCACAGTCGAAGACGACCCGAACCTTATCCAGCTTTTTTGGGATTTAAAACCGCGTGATGCGGAAGATAGTTCATCAAGATAATTTATCCGGGTTTGAAATTTCTAACACAGATTTTGCGTAACCCTTTCGGATATACCGAGATATTAAAGCTGAGTATCTTTCTCGGAAATGGGTGTCGCGAAGATATCACCTTTGTAAGGCCATTAGGCGGTTAACGGCACTAATTCGATTACACTTCCCCTTAAGATAGCTTTTCTTCCAAGGTAATCCGACACACAAACGTCCTTCCTTAATTTCCAAAGATTTTTCCAGCATATCAATAGCTCTTTCTTCTTCTGCAGGGGATTTTGTCTCAAATGAACTATTATCCATGAAATCACCATCATAAAACCTTCTTAGATTTTCCTCGAGCTCATGTAACGCAACACGACTAGCATGCAGTCTACCTTTACATCTGTGGTGGTAATCCAAAGGGCCGCGTAACACCCAACCCAAGGGAGTTCGATCTGCATACGGATCATCTTTAACTCCTCTTCTCTGTTCCAAAACCCAGTGAGCCTCAGGAGTGTCCAAACCAATAGGTGTGCTCAAAGTTTTACTGGGTAACGGAGGCGATTACATATCGTTTAGATGAGACCAATTAGAAAACGTTTCCTGAGCAGGTCGAGTGGCTTCCACATTAAGTATAGAAGGCACCGTATAGGCCCTGGAAACGTCCCTACATTCATTTCCATCTATAAATCTTAGGCGTACCGAGACGTGCGTGCACCAACGATGTGCTTCGCCAATCGGAGTATTCAAACTTATCTTAGCTGTAATCCCCTGAAGTTCTTACAACTGCAACAGATCTTCTCGAACGAGAGAGGTGTCAGCTCCGCTGTCTAACAATGCATTGACGATCACTGAACCCTTCGGTCCTTCTACTAAAACTGGTACTTCACCACACACCTAGGCTTACACCCCCCGCAACAGGTAGCTTCTGACAGGAGGCATTTGTGACGGGAAATTTATCCGGGTTTGAGTGCAGAAGCCTATGATGTGGCTTATCACAGTTCTTCTCTGAACAACGGATCCGAAGAGAGCAGGTTGAGGCTCGATGTTCAGGATTCAAACAGACGAAGCATAATTTTTTAGCGGATACCAATTCCCATCTTTCTTTCACGCTTAAGTTCTGAAACCGTGCGCACTGTTCTAAGGCGTGCACAAGGTTGCAGCATGGGCAACGTAACTCTTAGGTCACTACTGAAAACGTTTTTCCACGAGAATATCCCTCCTTGGGTTTAGAGTCTGTCGGAGTTTTTCTCTCATCTAACAAATAACTGTACCCATTGCGATGTAACCGAGCGTTGGTACCAATGAATTGACACAAATCTCGAAATTTTGGTTCTCTGTCAGACTGATAAATCTCATCGGCTGTCTTTACCCATTCTACTTACATGTATCTTGGCAGTTTACTCATGATCTTATCCAGGGTACTGCTTGCATTCAAGTCAGCCAAAAATCTTAATCTCTCCATAGCATTAGCACAACTCTGTAACTTATTTACTTAAACAAATAAGCTCTCCGCGTCAGTCTGAACCTGACCTGATGCGGTTATCTATTGTAACATAGATTGAACTATCATATGACGACGGCCAAACAATTCTTCTAATATAGCCCTTGCCCGTTTGTATCCTTCTGACGCAGGATACTCCAAACATCCTTGAATGCCATCCTTAGCCTTAGCACAACAATAGTGGTTAAGATAAGTAAGCCGCTGTCCATTATCTTTAACTCTATTCTCAACTTGTTCATCAAACTGGCGGAAGAAGCTGATGTACTGACTCGGTGACCCGTCAAAGCAAGGCAGTTCACATCTAGGCAACTCCAAGCGAGTCAGCAATTAATAAATTTTGTAGTCTGCCATATCCAACTTGAGCCTTATATAGGAAGTAGTTCGTTCGTAATGCCAAGGATATCTCGGCGTCGGTGACATAGTCTTTTCTTCTGCTAAGGGAAGTTTAACCCTAATTTAATCATCGACGGGTACATCGTCCACTTCCTCTGCAGCCCGAACCAACCCACCTGCTCGTAAGGCTGCCGCGTCATGCCGTTTGGCATTTGTAGCTCTTTTAATAGCCTCGGTAGATGCGCACTTTCCAAATCCAATACAACATAATTAGATCGAACATCAACCTTGTCGCATGTAAGTAAATAAGCCGCAGAAGACTTACCGGACGGGAGTGCAGCAGCAGCAGCATCCTCACCATCTAGGTCTTCTGACGTCCTTTTATATTCCATTTCTCGTGGCGTAGCGAAGAACAAAGAGTCACAATTAGAAAGTCAGCAAAGGGAACAAGAGAACAATCACAATGTCACAAACCACTGAGTGCACAGTTTCAGTAGGTTCAACAAACAACAGCACAATACAAGGAATTTCAGTTTCGTATCCGAACGGGGAATTTTTCACAGATTGATCGCCAAAAAGGAGGTCAAATACTGTTACGGCCGCTCTTAAGGAACTGCTTTACACGCGTATCGTTTAACCGAACAACTTTGTGATCCCGAAATTTGTACGATTCTTTATCGTAAACCCCACGAGCGACCGAAACGTCCAATAATAATAGAACACAACGAACACCGTTCAATAGTGGAATCACGTATAATACGGTGTCTGAAAATTTACAGCGATACAATAAATGTCGTATACATACTTGACCGTGATCCTCAGTAGGCGGACCGTACGATGATAGACGAACAAGTGGAGTGTTAATGCTCAACCTAGCGGAATCAAACGAAAATCAAAACCGGAATAATAATTAATGGTACAGATAAACGAGGGTCAGATTCATGGAGAGAAGAGAAAATGCCACTCACAAATCTATCTGAGTCATCAAATGTTGTTTTTATCATCATCTACAGTGCTCCAGCCGCCGTAGCAGGCAGTCCTCTTTTAATGAATGGCTTTCGGATTGCTTCAAACGGAAGATGAAAGCATCGTCAACAATAAGCCAATTCATGCCTAAAGTACGCTCCTGAGCATCTAGATTCATAATCAGCTGTGCACAACTAACCGCCCTTTCGCTTTCTGGAATATTGCTTATGGCGTCACTGCAGTTGCGCAACCACTTGCACAGCCGGAAACCTCCATTCCTAAGCGCTACTCTTAATTGATCTGCGAAAAACATTGCTTGTTTGGCATTGTGAAACGATGCTAAACAGTCATCGACGTAAAATATCGTCCAATTGCACATATCACTCGATCATTGCCTATGTCTGTGAATGATTCAACCGTGCGCCCTAAGGGATAGTTCGCACAAACTGGCGACGAGGTGGCACCAAATGGGTGAACTTAAAGTCTGTATTTCTTTAGTTGTTGATTGAGATCTCCATCAAGCCACGATAGGAACCTTAATGCCCCCGAGTCACGTTCAGGCACCCCAACCTGCAAAAAGATCCCTTGTACATCTGCTGCTACAGCTACTTTGCCTAAGCGAAAGTGCAGCAGTACTCCAACTAAGTTATCAATGGTATTTGGTCCTGACAGTAGGTGTTGGTTAAGACATTCCTTGATAGGTGGCTGCACAATCAAAGACTGTTCTAACCTTTTCAGGTTTTGTCGGGTTTACCAGTGGATGATGTGGTTCGTATCACCTGGGTCTGTACGCGACTTCCAGTTGATAGTCAGGTACGCGGTCGAAATAGCCTTTTCGAAAGTGGTCATTCAATAAACTATTGTACCTGTTAAATAAATTTGTATCTCGCATAAACCTGCGTTTCAGGCAATCCAACCTCCGAATTACTAGCTCGTAGTTGTTCGGCATGGTCTCTGGTTTGGTTTTCTACGTCAATCCGATGCTAAATCGTTCCTCATCATGGTTTATCGATTCCTTTGCTATTTGCAACGCTCGACGAACTTCCTCGGAGTGATGTATGACCATCGTATGCAGGTCTTCAAACTCCTTGTATAAATCCTCTAAAATGATGCTAGTTTCACTCTACCGAGTAACTGTAGACATTTGTTCGCAAGCTGTTACGCTCAAGGACGGTCCCATAATCAACCATCCCAACGAAGTTTAGATCAAAGGAGCTCGTTTGGCCCGCCGTATCGACCATTAATCACCCAATGAGCTTGGGGAATATCACAACCAATGAACAACTGAATCGTAGGGTTAGTCAGATGCTCTCTTTCTATACCCTTAAAGTGGGTTAATCGAGCCGTTTGTTTCTTAGCCAGTACCTGAGCTCTTGGTATCAATAGATTGTCCATTGTGTATGCAGTGCTTACCTTAATGACTTTATCATCCCAAGGGGGGCTAACTTCGAATGATACCCTTTGACTAACTATATGTCGCTCTCCAGCCACGGTGTGAACGTTCATTCGTACTCCCGGACCACTCAGCCCTAACAGTTTGGAAACTCCCATACCAACTATTGTGGCATCCAAACCACTATCTAGCAAGGCATATACCTTCAACGATTTATCGCTGTGCATTATATTTACCTGGACTATTCCGAGGTAAGCCATATCATTCGGCGCGGAACAGTAATCCCCCACCATTGCTTACACATTCTTGGACACTTGATCCCTAAGCAACAAGTGGAGCAGGCTATGGTGCTTGCCGGTGCAACCACTAACCAAGCTTTTACCATTTTCTTCACATGCCCACGCCAGGTGTCCATATTCAATGCACTTATAACAAAGCTTTAATTTTTCCACAGATTTCCGTCTCTCCACCACAGCCGAATTGAGAAAACCTTCACATTTAGTAAGTGGGTGTGGTTTTCGACACAAAGGGCACGAAAAGTTCTGTAATGATCCTGACACTTGCCTAGTTGTAGTGACGTTCATATGCATGTTATGCTCAGGGTCCCAGGGGTGATTATCCTCCGGTGAACGCCTTGTGTCCATTAGCCTTCCAAAAGGGCTGTTCTGAATCCTCAACTCTGCTTCCATCATTTAAATAAAGTCGATAAACCGCTACCGTCCGCTATTGGGTACAATCCTATTCGCCACTTCGGCCCAAGTACGTTGTAATCGTCTCGGCAATCGTGTAACTAATGACTCTAGCGCGGGTATGGAATCCCACTCGGATCCACATCCCATTTCCGTTAGGACCATGTAGCAGCTTCGCAATTTAATGCTGAGCCTGCTCAGGCCCTCGCATGTTCCATTCAATTTTGCTGTTTTTACTAGAACGTCCTTTACTACAGCCCTGAGTGCTGCGTGCGGTCGATCGAATAATTTATAGGGTATCTCCCTGGCCGTATGATACCCATCTTCCTCTGACATTAGCATGCACGGTTCTATTGCCTCTCTAGCTACTCCCCTACAATAGTGTAACAAATTATCCAGTTTTCTACCTTATCCACAAGGGAGTTTAACAAATAAGCTGTCGAACTGCCGTTTGAATCGCCAATATTCTGTAGCGTTTCCATCAAAAGAAATGTGTTCCAGCAGCGGGAGTTCTAAGCCTTGAAGGCTGTCATGCCTAGGTGCGGGTAGTTTTCTTACTTTACTAAACTTCACTTCGGGCACACTCTCTCGTAGATAGGTTTCTACTCTTTCCTTGTAGCTTGTCTTGGAACACCGGGATGCTGTGTCTTCTGCATTACTGGTGTACTCAATCTCTACGAGAGCCAGCTTAGCTTCGGCCTCGCAGTTGTTGTCGGAAGACGGCTTCCTTTACCTCACATTCTGATTTGTGTCTATCCCTCAATAACCGTAGTTCTACTTCTGATTTTTTCATCACAGATCTCGTGCTACGGTACGATCCTCCTAAGGATAGCGCAGCACTTGAGCTCTTGAGGATGGTGGTTTCTTTACCTTCTTTCTCTCCGGAGTAAGATAGTCTGAGTGAAGTTGATTGATCACGTTGGAACGACATTAAATTCAATTTAGGAACAAATTATTAAAGAAAAAGAAGAAGAATGTAAAAGAGCTCGCCGAACGTAATTTGACCAAGGTTTAAAACTTTCACGACAATCCAAACAACGTTCAATACGAATCACAATATCTCGACTTCAACTGACCAAATTTCCAGCACGTAGGAAAACAGTTGAACGACAGTTGAAATCTCGTTTCTATTTTAGGCATACATCAACAGATATTTGCGACTTACGAAACCGTCGTAGGTCCCAGCTGCAGAACGACAAAGAATAGAGCAAATCACGGAGCGAGATCACAAAGACACCTAGAGGGTAATGGGGAAGCCGATTAAAACAACTGTTAAACGTTGATTTCATAAAGGAGACTGGAGAGATAAGAAAAGGAAGATAATGGAATTAGAAAAGTATTGTGTATACAAAAGCTGTTAAAGAGCGTCACAGTCTGTTTTATTTTATAATCGGAAAACACATCTGATTTTTTACCACAGTTGATTCTGGGATATAAAATATATTTTGAATTTTTTTTCTCGGATATCATTTATGTAACACAATGAACAACTCCGGAGAGAAAATTGTATTGAGACACTCATTTGTCTCGCAGCAGAAATAGATTCCCAGCCGGATGAAATTGATTTGCGCGATGTTTTGCATAAAAAGTCGCCCCAAGTCATATATGAAGGGCACATGACGCAAACAATCAGTGGTCTGCGTAATTCCCAATAATACTGGGACAGTCAGTGTATCAGAATATCCATGGATAAACTGGGTGGGGATAGTTTCGTTTGACTGAATATCAGAACATACGTTTGCAAAAAAGTGCGTTTTGATGCTTTATCGACCAGCCAAGTCGATCACGTTTCATGTGAGATTAAGAGTAGATTAAGATTAAAATGTTGAGAAGCAAGGATAACCTACCTGGAATGTGATTATGTAACTGCCATAACAGGGGTATGCAGTGTGTTTGTATGTGTGTATGTGTGTGCGTCCGTGGTCTGAGTTAGTGTGCAAATGATGGAGCTACGGGACGTCTACTATATAATCAGATTGTAACTGGATGATTATGACGGGACTAAGGTTCTTTAAAATTGATTTTACGCTCATGAATTGTGCTGCTAGACATGGATTATAATAGCATAAACCATTGACAGAATTCAGGGTTCGACAGCTATCAGCAATCGACTAATTAATCTTATGTTGTATGATCAGTCAGGTTTCTCACCGTTTGACATCAGAATGATGCTTTATACAGCTCGTGATTAGATCATTTCTTTTCATAAGAAATCACAAACAAATCTGCTATTGGTTATAGTGGTGAATAAGTGAATTACGTCAAACGTTTTGCATATGAAACAAACCTCAGCAACATTCTTAGCACCGTATGTTATACCGACTTATATTTTATTCCGTGTGTAAATTTTTAACCGAACTGTAAGCCTATAAACTTGCATAAGTTATACAAATGCCAATATAAATACAAATAAGTAATCATGCTCGTGAAGAATCATATTTATCAGTTGAAAAAAATGTTTGGAGAAAGTGAAACTCTTATTATGGATCAATAAAAGGCACTTTCATCTTCAAACAAAATTTGAGATTTGCAAAGATAATGTATTCATCAAATTTATCATTGTACGTTTGAAGTTATCCGGAATGTGCAGGTGTGGATGGGGGGGTTAAGATGTGTCCTCGTTCGACTTGAGCCAATGGAGCTCAGTAACATGCAGAACGTGCTTCAGCTCACGTATGGAGGGCTGTACAGACTACCACTTCAGCAGTGGCGGGCATTCAAGACCGCCTTTTTACTCCTCTGAATCGTTGTGACTTTGTTTATTAGATCTTTCATTTTTTCTCTACTCGTTTTACCGGGAGATTGCACAGAGCTCGTTTCTCCTATTCAGTTCAAAATCAGCGCTTTTCTGGTGATTTTTTCATGTTCAGCTGACATTTCCCCTCTTTTTTTGAGTACGCGAATCCGTAGAAAAATCCCTTCTTCTCATAGTTCTTCCATTTTAATCCTATCCATATCCTTTGGCCACTTGATTATAATCAGGTATAATATCTACCCCTTCTGTTGATTTCTCCATTTTACTTTCTCGTCGATATGCTGAATGACAGTGTGCTCATGGATTCTGTTCATCAGTCGTTCTCAAAAATAATCCACCCGGGGTCAACCAGGTTCAGTTCAGTTTATGACAAAATAAGGCTTACAACCAACGGAGTGCCAGATTGTTATGATTTTGGTGCATGTTTGTAGCTTCCAGCGATCGACTGTGCATTTCATTTTTGTTGGTGGCTTTAGCTCCCTCAATCCTCAGTTAGCGTTTCCGGCTTGGACGTTTGTGAAATTAGACGAATGAGAACTCAGTCGCCGAGTTCTGGACCAAGCGGCTTTGGGTTTGTGGTTAGTCTCAGGCAAACGAGCCTGATTATTGACACTCGGAAGAATTAACATAAAACATCTATCACGATCACACATCCTGTAGAAACCACAGCGTGAAGATAATCTGTCTTCTCGGTCCGAGGCGAGACCACTGTTGTTCCCCCTTCCAATTACCCCTTTTCGACCCTGTGTGAACACGTTCTCTTTGGTCACTCTTGATTTGACCTTGATCACCGCGTGATCCCTCGTGTTAGTCATTATCTATGGTTGTTTCATGTCGGATTCTCGTGTCCAATGACCTTGTGTATCTACCTATCGATCCCACCCGTGTCCTTGTCCTGTGCACTAACGTGGCTTTTGTGTGTCATTGCCCCGGCCCATAATCGCCCCAGCCCCTATATGTCCCGTCATTGGCCCTGTGGTGCAGTAATGGGAATAGTATTGAATTTAGGAATACGAGAATCCGTAAGTACTTCTCAGAACTGAATGGGCTCAAACCTGAACTGCGGACACCAATGAAATACACGAGGAATTGATACCAGTAAATGCTTATGTTTATTGATGGAATTAGATCATGGTTTATAGAATTAATGACCTTGCGAGTCACCGCGCTGTTTGAACTTTTGAACTGTTCTGCTTTCTACGATTTTATTTGCGTTGAGTCGTGAAATAACCTTAGTTATTTCACAATCTTACTGGATCTTATTATTTACTAAGGTCTACTTTTATGCGGAGAACTTAACTCTCCGACAGGTGTATTTTTACCATAGTGCGTTTACCGTTTTCGTGTGTTCCATCTGTGTGATTCTATCTGTCGTGTAGTTCTTCACCGATAATCTTGGAATTTTGTATTGCATACTCTTACCTATTCGAGAAGGAATCAATTGTTTAATGACTGGCCAGTACAACCGTAACACATGCGGGAATAGGGCTTGTCAGAAAGTTGTGATTTCTGGTATCCAGTGCGATAGGTGCCAGGATTGGTATCATCAGCTATGTTCGAACTTAACCAGCTGCACACGAAGCATAAAAGCCTGACGTGGATGTGCCCACGCTGTGTAATGTTTACTGAAGTGTGCGCTGGATTACCGTTAGGCTCTCTTAGGTCAAGGACACAAGACGCAAACGATCGGCAAGAGTAGTTCTCCCA
>UZAN01057333.1:0-12906 GCA_900618425.1 Echinostoma caproni
CATTATGTACTCCGTCAACCTTGCGCCAAATGTACCATTCGGTGCCCAGTTGTCTTCCCAGCTAATACCCGGGGCACTGAAATCCCCCATTATGATTAGCCCCTCATCGAACCAGTTGACTGAATTCAAGTAGGTCAGAAGCTGGGCATCCCACTAGGTTGATGAGAACGAACTACCGTACACGCACAGGATTTGTGTGCTACGCCCATGATTCCTGACTCTACATGGAAGTGCTTGGATGTTCGGCGTTATTAATTTAGCCCCTGGTACCTGCTCAATGCTATCCTGTATTAGTAGGGCAACTCCACCTCCAACTCTTTCATCCCCCTATTGACTCCGTGTAGCCTGTAGCCAAGGCGCCCTGCATAAACTAAAAGGGAAGTCACGTTTCAGCCATGTCTCTGTGATGACTATGCAAGCGCATCCTGAGGCTTCCGCTCGGAGCTCGTTCCATTTATTTTCTACACAGTCTGCGTTTGTGTAGAGTACCGAGATCCTGTTGCGCTTCACTGGCTTCTGGTTGTGGTACTCGGAAATTAATTTCGAGTGCCCGGTCCGTATTTTGCTTCCCCCCCCTTCAGTGATACCGGATAAAAGGGGGACGACGCGGCTTTTGGGCTAGGGGTAAAACCTCTGTCTGAGGAACCACCCGCAACTTCGGCATAGGTTACCGATGGGCTACGCCCCTGGCTGAAGAGAAGCGTATTGAGCCTCGTAGCTTGGACCATCAATGTGCGTCCCCAAACTGTGCCAACAGGGGTTGCTGGTTTGTCCCTCCTCCAGCTGGCTGATTGCTTAGGTTCCACCGGAAGGTTTTCTTTAGTAGCCACGGGCACTAGTTCAGCCGCTACCAATAACCCGTCCCTTAACCTGGGGTTTGCAAATTCAACCAGCAATGGCCTTCGGCTTCTGATCTCATTAGGTGGATCTCCTCCACATTTTCCCATCCTGAATACTCTTTTAATGGCAACATGCTCTGGAATGTCAGCCACACGTGAGATATTAATTAAGTGGTGCCGGTTTTGTCTATCCCCCTATTTGGCCTCTGAACAGAACGGTTCGGGCACTCTCTTGATTAATACATTTCGGTTTCTGCCGGTGTCCACATCCGACTGCTTAGCGAGCTCCTTCAGAGCCATTGCAACCCATGCGGTTTTTTGCTCCCGCTCTCTCTTGTTGTTCCACTTCTGCCGTGATCCTGTTCAGCTCTTTGTAGACATCCTGGTTCATTTCACAGTCCGGGGTAACGCTCCTCTTCTCCAGTACCTCGACCTCGGCTACAACCGTGGAGCTGTCATTAGATTCACGAGCTGCCCGACTTTTCCGGGTTGACGACAGCCTACATCTTTTCATGCAGTTGGGACAGGCCCATTGCAAACAGGGGTTCTTCCCGTATAGCCCCATGGCTCTCTTGGACAACCTGCGACACTTTGGATGGTACCACGCATTGCATGCATCGCAGCAGATACCATCTGTAACATCTCCCTCGCACCTTTCGTTCCCACAGGGAAACTCCGCCTTCCCATTTGTACCCTTTCGGGACCTTAGTTAAGCTTCAGCATCCATCTAGTAATCTATAGAGTGAGTGTGCTTACCTGTAAGGCAAACTTACTAAGAATCTACCGCTCGAACGGAAGCAAAGATGCCAGTAAGAGACGATGTCAATATATAGAGAGCTCGGTGAGCTGATATCAGTAGAAATAAAATTAAAATAAAATAAAATGTAACATTAGAGCTAACTATTACGCCTAAAAGGCCTATACAGAGAAAATAAAAATTCCTTGAAACTAACCACGACAAAAACTTGAACACGCGCCACAAGGTCATCTTGTCCACTTCAATCACCCTCACAAGCGGGCCATGCTCTCAAATTCTCGTCAGCGGACATTACTCATCAATCGAAAACCGACAATCCAAGATCCGGGACCATTGGGCTTGGCCTCGAACCCGTGAAATACTTCAAGACTTCAAGACATCAAGACTTACTGAACTGAACTGACATTTCAGCACTGGTCTTGAAGTCTTGAAGTATTACACGGGTGCGAGGCTAGGCCCAATGGTCTCGGATCTTAGAAGAGTTTCATGCTATGCCCAAGAAGATTGTTCGTACTAGTGCACACAAAGAAGTCATCAACTCAGCCGGAATTGAAGAGATTGTACAATAGGAAGATGTCACCTCTTATCAAGGGGATAAAGATTCAAGATGGAAAAGCGTGTAGGGTATGTGATGGAGGACAAGCCATGCACATATTTTGTCGCCCTCTGTTGTACACGCTCCAGGGCCGTACAATTGCACACCAGGCGGGAGTGAGCAATTTGACTCTCAATTCCAATAAGGGTCGGATGTATGTGCTATATAGAATCTGAAAGTCATCTCTATCTATTCTGGGAAAAGAACGTCTTAGGAAGTTAAGAACACTGAAGGCGGATCTACTGACCTTTTTGTGGTAAGAGAATTAAAGTGACCTGGTCAGCCAGAAACCAAGGACCCTGTGGTGTTCTATACTCTCCATAATCATGGAAGCGTTAGCTTTGAAGCTATGTGCGGGGACCCTTCCAAACAACATACTAACGCATTTTTCGTCGTTTATTGGTAGGTTCCAGGCAGTATACCAGTCTTTGACTGCATCCATTGCTGACTGAACATCTACAGGGTCGGTGCCCCAAATCGTCACATCATCAGCGTACATTGTTACATTAACCCCAATCCCGTGTGGCAGGTCATTAATATATAAAAGCAAGAGGAGGGGGCCAAGGATGGAACCTTGCGGGACTCCGGTAGAAATGGAAGAGTCAGAGGAGAGTGATGAACTTACGCGAATCGAACAGGTGCGGTTCGTGAGAAAAAGGCGAGGAGCCTACCACTGAGGCCATATGACTTGAGTTTATAGAGTAAGGGAGCGTGGGAGACACGATCGAAAGCTTTTGCAAAATCAATGAAGATTGCGTGAGGAATCAAGCCGTCATCATGAGCTTGTGTTAGGCTGTCTACGACAGATGGCACATTGGAAATGCGGGATCTGCCGGGGAGAAAGCCGTATTGGGTTTGAAAAAGAAGCTGAGTGTCTGTTAAGTGTTTTAGAATTGCCCTTTTTAAGACCAGTTCAAAGACCTTGCTGGGCACGCTAGTCAGGCTGATGGGTCTACAACTACTTGGAGTGTGTTGACCCCTTTTCAAATTGGGGGGATATGATGCCTTTTTCCACGATGAAGGGAATATTCCAACATCTAGACACTTCTGGAATAGGGTGGAATAGTACGGGGCAAGAGCCGAGGTGGCTTCTTTTAACACTCGAGGGTGTATGCCTCCTGGTCCCATCGAACTAAAGGGATTCAGGGATTTGAGGAATGATTTGGTCTCCCCTGGAAAAACGAGGAAATTTTCTAATGGAGGTGGTGCATTAAGAGAGGGAAGATTGGGGTGGGAAGAGACAGGAGGGAATTTAAAGGTGGAATCATGAGACCAGAAGATCTCTGCTACCTGAGTAGAGGAGGTTACAGGAGAGCCATCAGGTAGCTTGAGGGCTAGAGTGAAGGAGGTTGGTTGCCTTTTACGTCGGAGTAAATTTAATAAGGAATTAGAGTTACTTCTAGCACGAAGAAGAATTGCTTTCTGTTGTCTATTGTGGTATTCCCTAACTCTCTGGTTACATAAGTTGCGGATTCACTTGAACTCGACAGCATCGACGTCGAGCCCAGTACATTTTAGTCTAGCAAATGAACGAGCCCGCTCGTCCATTAGGTGTCGATTGGAGCGGGGCGGTGGAGGCCTTTGGTCAGATACAGCTTGAACTCTAGGAATAAACAGGTCGTCCGCTTCGAGAATCAGACTCTCGAGCAACTCATTCAGATTGTTCGGGTCAGTATCAATATTGTTGGAGCCAAGCCTGTTGGCCAGGAATTCTCGTATGAAAACAAAATCGGCTCTTTTGAAGGAACGTAACATTCTCGAAGAGAGCCTGCAAGTTGGCCAGCGGATAATATGGTCAAAGGAAAGTAGGAGGTGATCACTTACCAACAGGACTTAGATACGAGATTTTGTCAATCTGCCATCATTCATCGGTAATCGCAAGATCAAGCAAAGAGGGATGTCGGCCGACACGGTATCTCGTGGAAGATACTACGTGTTGAAACCACGAGTGTTTGTTGAAGAGGTTTATAAGGGGTGCACCAAACATTCTATCTCTGGAGTGGCATCTGGGCCAGTCGATATTCGGGGCGTTAAAATCGCCCAGGATAAGAAGGTGTGAGAAAGTGCAGATAGGACGGAATTCGCGAAGCTGAGTTAGAAGTGATTGACGTTTCTCCTGTGGGCTTGATGGAGAGCAATAAACAACCCGCAGGAAGAGTGAATCTCTGCTCAGGAAGACGATATTGACCCATAGGGTCTCGATCGGTTGAATAATAGGAAGGGGAACACGCAAAGCAGGTGGGAAGGAATCATTAAGGAAGAGAGCTAATCCACCCGCATGGCCACGGTTTGAGTCTCGTCTGACCAAGGTGAAACCATCTATCATTATTTCACCATCTAGTATCTCGGGAATTAGTCACGTCTCAGTTGGGGCTAATACGCGCGGCTTCTTATCGCGCGCCAATTGTCGCAGTTCAAGGATTTTATTAGTTATACTGAGGTAATTTGTTGATACGCACTTCAGCACCTGCTCACTATGTATCTTTGTAGGTCTAATAGAACTTGGGAGAGTTTTGGAGTGGTATTTCGAACTTTTTGCTTCTAGGGGGTCGTGGCACCCGTGGGAGCTTCTTGGAGGATGGTGCCATGTGTTTGGCGCCCATGTTGCGTGCTGGCGAGATTGATTTGCCAATCTTCTGGGGTTTCACTCTGTCTGGTGGACGAGATCAATCTACTGGGGGGCGAAAAAAGGGGTTGGTGCGTTTTACTTTTCTTACAGTCCTGTCTTGGCGTTCACTCTGTGAGCGACCTGGCGACACTTGCCAACAATTCGGGTTTTGGCGCAGAGAGATTGTTTCTCAGGTTTTTAGTTTTAGAAAAATAAGATTTAGTTTGCGCGGGGGTATGAGCTGAGGGAATTGCCTTAGGTGGTGGATTACCAAGTATCCCCTCGTCCCAGCCATTGGTCGAAAGATGGGCATCTTGATTAGACCTTTGACCTCCTTTGCTGAAGCGTGGGCTGGTTTTATAGGTGATAATAACTTGCGGTTGAGGATCCCGACTATGGTTGGTTTATTTGTGGTTATGTCGGCGAAGCTTGCGTCGGGAGTGCTGGCGACTAGTGGGGCGAAGCGTAGATTCTTGTCCTTTTTTTCTTGACCCTATGAGCTGCGGGTGTTTCTCCTGGAAACTTTCCCCAAATTATCATGCGTTAGCTGCATATCTCTGTCTCAGACAGCTTATCGGCGGTGTCCAAGATGATTTGATCTGATACCTTAAGGGTCATTTTACTGGCTTCGAATTGGGGAGAGAGATCCACAAGTAGTGCCTTCACCTTTACCAACTCAGCTTGCGGTTTAGCAACTTCCGTCTTTACGTCTAAGATTGCCTCTCTCTGGGATAAGATTATCCGATTTTGTATCACTGAGGAGGTGCTTATTACCATGTTGTCAAGACGCATGGGTAAAGTTTCCTCTTCCAGAGATACATCCTGAGTTGAGATGCTAGGACAGTCTAAGTTGGAACCAACTTCCCAAGAAAATTGTCAACCTCCAAACAGTGCAAGCATTTAAGACTGCACTCGATAAGCAATGGGTGGAACTATTCCCATCTCTGGCAGTATAGACGAATGTAGCCGTGCCAAATGTTTAGGATGTCTTTTCCCTATTTACTGGTGCATATCATGGAATGCTCACGTCTAACAATTCACTCGCCAACTTGGTGGGATGAGATCCTGTTTCTCATTCTTCTTTCAACAGAGCTGGGCGTCCACGTTGTGAGCATACCATCGAAGGAATTCTGAACGCTTGATTGGCTGTGGCCACATTTAGTCCTCTGCAACCTTGGCGGTACGTTCGAAATAATGGCGTGAATCTCGCTCTCTGGTAAACAGTGAAATTTTGAGGGTTTTCTTCTGTTAAACCAACTGTATTGTGGTTTCACTTTGGTATCATACTTCTTTAAGTGTGGTTATGCCGTTTTTGCACAGCTTTCCGGTGTTTATCATTTTTTCGAGAAGGTTTAATCGGTTTCGAATTTTTGTTGTCACGACATTGGAATTATTTCAGATTTCGCATGTGTTTGGGTATTTTTTGGTCCACTTTCTCCGTCTCTAAACCTTGCTATCTATAGTAAGGTGCCTAGAGCCGCCTTTCCATGCCTGAGTGAGCATTGCGGAAAGCGGGTGTTGAAAGGCATAGAATGTGAGGTTTGTGGGGGATTCGCTCGAGCAAATCGATCTGGGATAACACCAGAACAATTTGCTTTGTACTGCAAAGACCCAGGATTACAGTGGGTATGTAAATTTTGCCTAAATATAGCGAAAGAAGCAGTGCTAAAGATCGTTGCCAAGGGGTTACCTGCAGAGATCGTCTCGGTTATCAGCCCCGCCACAGGGAGCAAGAATCTAAATTCGCCAAAAACGTACGCGAATTCATTGAAAGCCAGTGCTGACCCCACCAACTAAGGTTGCAAGGTGATAAGCAAAGAGAGGACAGCAGTCGGTTCTGCTGTACCGCGTACAGTCAGGACACCCATTGCCAAAGCCACTAGGGTTGAGCCTTTTGGCAAAGGCACGAGTAAACCCATTAGGGTAAAGGAAAACATCCTTGATGACATAGAAGTTCAATTAAAGAGGATCAGTGATCGACTTAGGTCACTGAAAGCAAGCGGAGACGGCCCAACCGGGGTTCATTGAACCCTTTTGATTCTTAACAACGAAAAGCCGCTGGTTAAGGAAACGAAAGACCGCCGGGACATGGATAGAAGAAGAGTGCTAGATATTCTAAGGATAGCTGGCATGGAGAGGTGTGTACTCAAGAAAGTTCGTAGAGTAGGTGCCTGGAGGACGCCAACTAATGAACCCCGAGCGGCTAGGTCACTTTTAGTGGAATTCACCGAACAATCTATTAGAAATCAACTACTGGTAAAATATTCCACGTTACACGGGGTAGGTACAAGATAACCCTGGATGTTCCTGGGGCTCTTAGAATGCAGGGTGTTAGAGCACCAAGAATGCACCATAACCTGCCGAGCCACTTCTTGGTGACAGACGGCAACCGATCTTCAGCGACCGGCGTTTCCCAAGTGTCACCAATAGTAGTGATCGAAGATGTTATGGAGGACGAGGAGTGGCAAAGCTATCTCGTATCGAGACAGCCGAAAGCAGCCCTGTCGTCCTTGGAGCCGAGGCTGTGGCAAGCACTCCTGTGAAGAGAATGTCTACCCCGATAGAAGCCCCCGTAGACTTAAAATCATCATTTCTATGGGGAAGCAAGCTGGATGAAGGGAGCAAGACGTCAAAAAACTTGCTACCAACTCGGGTGCTGCACCCGAGGCCCAAGATAGAGTAAATAGAGAACCCGGTAACCCATCCACAGCAAACTGTCGGTTACTTGTAACCAACACTTGCAGTATTAGAAATAAGTGTATGAAACTCCTTGTAGCAGCATGTGACCTGAATGCTGTATCGGAAACATGGCTTAAGGATCACGATAGGGCACCAGGTTTAGTGCTAGAAAGATTTGCCATTCACAGGCAGGAGCGGCCTCTAGCACCAGGAGGAGGAGTAGTCTTACTCATAAGGAAGGACATTGTGCACATGGTTCGGTGAATCTGCACAGTGTCCAACTATGTGCTGTAACTCTGCTGTTACCAGACAGCAAAATTACGATGGTGTGTGTCTACCGATGTCCCGGGGCTGAGACCACAGATGATCGGGCATTGATTGATGCACTCGATCTATTGGTTCAAGGATCAGCGAAGCCTGATATAGTCGGTGACTTTGACCTACCCGATATAAACTGGATGGCAGGGAGGTGCACCGAAGGTAGTCAGGCGGAAAGGTATTTAGAGTGGGTAAGCATAAAGGCGCTCATTCAGCATGTTGCCTTATGCACCAGGTTCAGAGCTCAGCAGGAACCGTCCCTAATGGATCTCGTCATCTCCAAAATGGGGCAGGATGTAATTAGTGTCACTGGATATCCACCGATAAGAAAGAGTGGTCACCTCCTCATCGGGGTCGATATCCGTACGAAGCCACCCGTATGCAGATTACGGATGCACAGGGATTTTGGCAGAATGAACATAATAAGGCTTCGGGAATACACCGCACAAATGTAGTGGGTTCCCGAACGTGGAGAAATGCTGGGTGTTGATCAAAAATAACCTCCTCAACCTCCAGGATCTTTTTTCTCCGTTAAGATATGGGAGGCATAAGAGAAAACCGCAATAGTGGCGGGCCACAGTAGCCAGGGCCATTAGACACCGGAACCGAAGCTGGCGAGCCTACCAACCAGCCGACACACATAGGTCGTGGGTTCAGTACACCGCCCATAGAAATGCAGCGGTTAACCTAGTGAGGGAGAAAAAAGGTTTTTCGAAATGAAGCTGGCCCAGAAAGTAAAGCTGGAGCCAAAGAAGTACTACGGGTATGTCCAGTCAACGGGATTTACCAGAGAAGAGATGGGCCCACTGGTACTTGATGGAGATAGGGTTATAACTGAAAACCACAGTAAAGCTGATGCACTTTGCGCTTACTTTAGTAGCGTGCAAAGGTTAGACACTGGTGATTCAAACGCTTCTCAACCCTCGGGGACAGATGTAGTGGAGGAACTACAAGTAACGGTCGAGCAAGTATCAGAGGTACTAGGCTCTCTTAAGGTGTCCAAGGCGACAGGACCACAAGGATTTAGCCCAGCAATCATCAAGCCGGTTGCTGATTTAATTGCGAGGCCGACGTGCAGCTTTTTTAGGACATCATGAGCTGAAAAGAGATTACCGTCTGACTGGAAAACGGCCTCTGTAGTAGCCATACACAAGGGATGTAAGAAGACAGATGTTAAGAACTACCGATATGTTAGCTTAACCAGCGTACTATGTAAGGTACTAGAAAAGATAGTCAAAACGCATCTGTTGAAGCATCTGGAGCGTAACATACTAATGACAGAGGCACAGCATGGTTTCGTTAAGCAAAATTCATGCCTGACAAACCTGTTGTGCTTTTTGGAGGATGTTACTGCAAAAGTAGATGAGGGTAAAACCGTAGAGGTTTGCTATCTGGATTTCAGCAAGGCTTTTGATTCAGTGAATCATCGCCTGCTGTTGACCAAATTAGAACGATTTGGAATCCAAGGACAGTTGCATAGGTGAATAAGTGCCTTTCTCTCACAACGACTATTCTATGTTACGGTTGGTGAGAACAGGTCTACACCAGCTCATCTGACTAGCGGAGTTTTACAAGGCTGAGTGTTAGGACCGCTTCTATTTCATCTCTATATAAACGACTTGCGAAGCACTTTGACATCATCGTGCTACATTTTTGCAGATAACGTCCAAATGGTTGGTTTGAATGGGAGAAGTGACCTGGAGCGGGATTTAGAGCAGGTAGCTAGATGAGCAAAGGAATGGAACCTAATTCCTAACGCTACCAAGAGTCATGTGTTCGCAGGGGCACATGATAGAATGGTAGTTCACTCGGAAGAGCACGAATTCGCTATCAAACCCGCTACTAGGGTTAAGGACTTGGGGGCCATGATATCGAACAACTTTAAGTGGTCTGACCAATGTCAAGTAGAGGCACGCAGGGCTAGGGGGAATTATTTAGACTACTGTCGGCTCTAAAAAGCAGAAGACCGGAAGTCTTCATTCCTGTTTACAAGGCCATAGTCAGGCCACATCTAGAGTATTGCGTACAGGCTTCGGCACCCTTACTCAATAAGGATGCTACCTGTTAAGATAAACTGCAGAGATTGGCCATCAGGATGGTTGAAGGCCAGAGGGAAAAAAATATGAGGAAAGACTTGAGCCTCTAGGGCTTTTCTTATTAGAAAGAAGGTGACTGCGAGGAGACTGATAGAAACCTTCATGAAAGGAATATCGGGGATAGAAGCGGACAGTCTCTTCACATTAGCTCCCAAATACGACACTAGGGATCATGAGCTCAAGTTCATGAAGCAGAGGTGCCGAATAAACATGAGGAAGCACTTTTTCAGCAATAGGATAGTCTAAGTTGGAACCAACTTCCCAAGAAAATTGTCAACCTCCAAACAGTACAAGCATTTAAGACTGCACTCGATAAGCAATGGGTGGAACTATTCCCATCTCTGGCAGTATAGACGAATGTAGCCGTGCCAAATGTTTAGGATGTCTTTTCCCTATTTACTGGTGCATATCATGGAATGCTCACGTCTAACAATTCACTCGCCAACTTGGTGGGATGAGATCCTGTTTCTCATTCTTCTTTCAACAGAGCTGGGCGTCCACGTTGTGAGCATACCATCGAAGGAATTCTGAACGCTTGATTGGCTGTGGCCACATTTAGTCCTTTGCAACCTGACCTGACCTGAACCTGACCTGACTAGATAGGGCAGTTGATGGAGACTGCGCACGCCAAGGACCTAGGGGTGGTGGTCTCTTGTGACTTCAAGCCCTCCAAGCAGTGCATAACGTCAACCAATAAGGCTAGGGGCGGACTCTTTAGGATAAGAGCTACGATGTTCTGCAGAGACCCGGCCACATCTGGAGTGTTGTGTCCAGGCATGGGCACCATACTTAGAGAAAGACCTAGATTGCCTGGAAGGAGTCCAACGGTTAACCACCTGAATGGTGTGTCGTCAGAACCACAAGCATTACGAGGACAGACTCAAGGACTTAAATCTGTTTGCCCTTTGACGCAGACGCATGAGGGGTGACTTAATTGAAACGTTCAAAATAATGAACGGTCTGTCTGGTATCAAAAGCGAGGAACTGTTCTCTGCTATCCCGGAAAGTGGAAACAGGGGGCATTGTGTTTCAAGCAATTCGCACTTGAGTGACTCTTAGCCGAAATCAATACGAATCCCGAAATAAAACACGATTGGTCCGTAATGTTCTACGGTACTTAATTAGCAAAATCAATACAAATGTACAGTAAAGCAAACCTCAAATATGCGGCCAAAAGCACTCAAGTAAGCGAGCCAAGTATGATGTCCAGATAGAGCCAAACAGTCGCTCACGTTCTCTGACCACGCAAAATTCAAATTTGCCGGGTATCGAATTGACAGATAAATAATAATGTATGGTGTCTGTGATTGAGAAATATCAACAGAGAAGGAACACACAGATAGAGCTGCAACCATAAATTATCATGGGTTTCAAAGGATTTTCAAAAATTCAACATGAAATACAGGCATAGCTTCAGACTCCAGCGTCATCACAGTAGGCTGCAACTTCGGGCAAGATTCTTCACCAACAGGGTGATCCCACTGTGGAATAGGCTGCCAGAACATGTGGTCAGATGCAGCACTGTAGTGGCATTCAAGACCGCACTGGATGAGTGTTGGAGAACAGTCTAACCGGAAGCGGCCTACAGAGGAGTAAGGAATTAGCCGGTNTGATGTTACAGATGTGGATTTATGCTAGAGAAAGGTGTTTTCTGTTAGATATTTTCTGTGAATCTACCAGGTGCCAACATTTTACATTTTGTGACAATTCCGCCAGGTATCAATGGTCAGGATCAGGGTCATTCATACTAACCTATGGCAGCTTCGCGCAGGCCTAGACCACTGTGTCTCATCTGTCTACTTTCAGAAATACTCCAGCCGTGACGTATACTGAGGACAGAGACAACTAGATCCAAAAACGGTCGATCGCTGGAATTGGTAATACGCAGAGTTGGAGGCTACAAATACCCGCCAAAAACACAACAATCTGGGCGCTCGATTGGCTGGAAGCCACANCACATTTCGTCTTGTGCATAGTGAACTAGAGAGGAAGCTGTCGCTTCTCAAGAAAGAGAACGACATTGCCATGGACAGAAACAGGAACATCGTCATTCATAACAATGAGGAGTCGGTAATTCGGAATACGAAAGCCCGGGCAGACATAGACTATAGGAAAGTCCGGGACCTCTTGAGACTCGCTGGGTTACCCCCACATTCACTTATTAAGAGGGTGCAGAGGGTCGGCCGCTGGATCAACCCTGCAGGCAGCCTGCAGCAGAGAAAAGCTAGGCCCATCCTAATGGATTTCCTGTAACTGTGAGAAAATTCAGCGAGCCACTGGGGAAAGGTATCAGATCACACCTGATACCGGAAAGCAGGGTACATGACAGACCCCATAGCAGGGCCATGCACCCGCGATAGTGAAGAGCAAGACGGCCGGAAAGGCCATCATCTAGGCAGCCGCCTTAAAGGCCTCTCTGGAACCGTGTCTTCCTAAGAAACCGGAACACCAATGCAAGCCGAGCTACGCAGCGGTGGTTTCCTCGACTCCGTTGAGGTTGGAACTGTTGGCACTGGCAGGACCAAAATCGGTAAAGAAACTCGGAACCAAGGGGGGATCCCGCAGGCACCCAAGGGCTGGGGTGCAACCAATGGTGCAGAGGGCAAAGCCCCCTTAGTTAAGTTTAATAGGAACCAAACTTCACTTCCGATTGTGCCACTAAAGGTAGTAACGGCAGTGGGGCGACCACTCAGCGCCACACCCAAAGCAAAAACCCATTCGCAGGTAGTGCCTAGGGTGCAACCAAAGCAGGAAAAACTACTGACTCCCCCGAATAAAATCATGGATCTGACGCTGACGCCGATCGCGACCATCAGGTCTACTCAGACTCCAGAGTCTAGAAAGACCGAAGTAGTGGCCAAGGGACAAAGCCCGGAGCTAGAGACGTATGACAGATGATCAGTGGCCACCGAAACTGGAGGTGAGAGCGGCTCTGTAATCAATAACACTTTTATCGAAATGGCGTCAAACCACATCAGGTCCTCCGAAGAGAAGGGTAACTGCTCCATGTAGGA
>UZAN01057336.1:0-10294 GCA_900618425.1 Echinostoma caproni
ACCCATACCGTATCTTGCTCGTCTACTCACAAACAAAGAGCGAACAATGAGTGAACTTTTACTTAACCTTGGATTATGAATGTCCCCAAGCCTGCGAAAACTTTTCTCCCGGTTGATTACGTACATTGCGACGGTTAGCGTGTATGCTTTTTAACAGAAATGTGAGCTCCAGTGCTTGCAAAAGTTATACACAATATACAATCGGCCAATCATCATCATTGTCATCCTCAATCAGTGAATCATCATCATTCAGTCAGTCACCGTCAGTCGATCCATCATCAATCAGTCAGTCATCGTCAATCTGTCATCATCATCAGCAATCGACATTTCATCCTCGATCAATCATCTTTATCATTAATCAGTCAATCATCGTGATCGATGATCATTTATGATTTGATGATGATCCACTGATTGAGGATGATATTGATGTTGATTGATCATTGATGTTGGCTGATTGACGAAGATGAGGATTGATTGATTGAGGATGACGGATGATGTTTGAATAATGAGTGATTGAATGTATTGCGGATGATTGCCTGACTGATGTTCATTGAATGATTGATGATGATTGACTAATCGATTGATGATCATGATAATGATGATGACGTTCGCGTGATGTGTGTTAGGTCGATCTTTTTATCAGTTATGCAAAATATATAGCCAACTTATCGCTTATAGAATTTTATCTTTCTAAATTCGGATTCCATGACTGAGTTCTCCAGTTTGACCATGAACACATGCTAATATTCGTCCTAATGGAGAGCCCATAGCGACACCATCCCTCTGACAACTCAGTTCTCCGTTGAACAGAAAGTGGACATCGAAAGTGCTTTTCAGGAGCCGTTCTCTTAGTTTTCCTACCGGTACTATTATATCGATTCCATTTTCTTCGGTATAGATACAGATGAAATCAACCGTTTCCATGAGCGGAACATCCGTAGGCAATGAAACCCCATCTAGATAAAACATTTGACGGTCGTTAATCTTCTATTCTCTGATCGTGTTCACGAATTCGAAAGTATCCCGCAGACTGTGTTTGGGTATTAGCCGTCGGATTGGGTCTAGAATTTTAGGAAGCCATTTCGGGGTGCCGTGATATGGGGAGTTGACCATTGCTAGAATGGGTCGTAAAGGTATGCCCGTCTTATAATATCTTTGGTAACCCAATCAAGCAAGCATAGTTCACGTAATCGCGAACCTGGAGGCAGAAAAAGATAACAAACTAGCATACCTTGATGTAGCTCTACACAGGACAAGTGATGGGCTGCGTGAAAGAAGGGCATGCAGAAAAGAAATGTGGACCGGACAGTACACCAGCTTTCACAGTTTCATGCCCCTTGGATAAGAGAGAAACCTTATCCAGTACCTTGTCTCACGTTCATGAAAGATCTGTTCCGAATCCACGTTCGCGGATGAACTTGACCAGACTAAAAACATTCTAAGGGGGAACAGATACCCTGAAAGGTTCATCGAGAGAAACCTAGAAGAAAAAAATGAAACGCGAGCCCGTTCAGCCAGCTCCGAAGAAGAAGCTGTTTATTAAACTGTCATTCGAAGGAGACGACCTGTCTGATTTGATTAGGCGACGCTCATTCAATCGTCCTTCATGAAACGACAATAACCGTCAAGGAAATCAATGATCGTCGATCAGTGAATCATTATCGTTATCATTAACATTTCAATCATCATCAATCAATGAATCGTCATCTGCATCATTATTCTGTCAGTCAGCAATGACCTATCATGATAATTGTCGTCATCACTAAATCATCATTGTTCTGTCTTCCATCAATCAGTGTTCAGTAATCAATCATCCTCTAGAATGTCACTGATCAATAATCGTTCGGTCAACATCATCATCATCAATCATTCAATCGTCGTCGTCATCATCATCATCATTCAATCGATCATCATCAGTCACCATCATGCAAATGAATGATCGTCGATCAACCAACCATCATCGTCATCATCAACCTCTCGATCATCATCATCAATCAGTCATCATCATCGGTCAAGTAGTCAATCATCATCAGTGAGTCATCATCATCATTCAGTCATCATCATCCGTCAGTCAATCAGTCAATCGTCATCAATTATTCGATAATCATCAATCAGTCATCCATCGTCAAGCAATCAGTCGTCATCGTCCCTCAACGAATGAGTCAGTCATCACCAATCAGTCAATCATCAGCGATGAATCGTCAATCGATCAGTCATCATCTACATCAATGCGTCAATCATCATCAATCAGTCAATCATCATCGATCATTCATTTATCAAATGAATCTACAATCGAATCAGTGATCATCATCATATAGTCAATGATCATCAATAATCATCAAGCAAATCAATGATCGTCGATCCATCTACCATCATCGTCATCATCAACCTCTTAATCATCATCATCAGTCAGTCGATCATCATTATTGGGTCAATCATCAATCAATCGTTAATCATTCGTCATCAATGAATCAGTCATCATCCTGAGTCAATCAATCATCATCAATTAGCCGCTCATCATTAATCAATCAATCGTAATCATCATTATTCAGGCAATCATCAATGATCAATCAATAATCAATCATCACGTGGGAAATCTATGATCAATGATCAATCAATCTACGTCGTCATCATCAACCTTTCAATCATCACCATGAATTAATCATCATCGTCAAATAATTTATCATCATCAATCAGTGGATCATCATGAATCAGTCAATTAATAACATCGATCATTCTTCTTCTATCAAAAGAATCAGTCATCGTGATCAACAGTTTACCAATCATCATCAAGCAATGATCCATCAATCAGTCATTATCATCCGTCAATCAATCGGTCAATCATTTTCATTAGTCAATGATCATCAATCAGTCAATATTCACCAATCAATCATCATCATTAATCACTCAATATTCATCAATCAATCATTCATCATCCATCATCTATCAAATGAATCATCAATCGAATCAGTGATCATCATCCAGTGAATCATCATATAGTCAATCATCATCAATCGATCATTAATAACCATCAAGGAAATCAATGATCGTCGATCAATCAACCCTCATCGTTATCATCAACATTTCAATCATCATCAGTTGGCCAATCATCATCAATCACTCAGTCGTCATCTCCATCGTTATTCAGTCAATCGGCAATGATCAATCATGACCATTGTCGTCATCGATGGATCATCATTGGTCAGTCTTCATCAATCAATCAGTGATCAATAGTCAATCGTCATCTAGAAAATCAATGATCAATAGTCATTCAATTAACATCGTCATCATCAATCAGTCATCATCATCAGTGAATCATCATCATCAATCAGTCAATCATCATTTTCATCATCAGTCAGCCAATTATCAATCATCGTCATCGTCGAATATTCTATCATCATCGTCATCATTATCAATCCCTGGATAATCATCAATCGGTCAATCATCAATCAATCAGTCATCATCATCTGTCAATCAATCAGTCATCATCATCCGTCAATTATACAGTCAATCATCACTATACGGTCAATAATTATCAATTGATCAGTCATCACTATCAATCAATCATCAGCAATCACGTCATTCATGAATCAAATTGACGATCATCAATCAGTCCTTATCAATCTTGATCGATCAATCATCAGTCGGTCATCGTTAATCAATCATCAACGCCATTATCACTCATTCGATCATGATCTTCATTATGAATCAGTCAATCACTAATGATCAGTCATCATCATCAATCAATCATCATCGTCGTCATCAATCAGTCAATCACTCTCATGATCAGCAATCAGTGAATCATCATCAATCATCAGTCAATGAATCAATCAATCAAATCAACAAGTTTACTGATCGCCTTGAAACTCGCAATGCTATGGGGTTTGATGTTCGGATACTGCCAGGGTGTCCAGCGACTAAGCAAGAGAACGATTAGGGTTTTCAACCAAACCCCTTAGTTGTGACATGTACATAGCCGCCAACTGCGAATGAAGCGAAGTGGAGGTCCCTTTAGTTTGGTCAATTACTCCTCCAACAATATTTTACCTAATCAAACGCAAATTCTAGTCGAACCCCTAACCTTGAGGACCAGGAGACTGGACTTCGTCCGACCTCTAACCATTGATCTTCCAGGCGTGATAGGATCTTTTGGCTTGATAAAAGCCATCCTGTTTAGCTCGTTTGTTCAGGGAAGTGCACAAGCTATCACACCACGTCAAGGAGCAGTCTCGTGATGGTCATTCGCGTACTACTAGACTATATTTTTTCACACACCGTATCTTTTTTCTTTAGTTACTGCCATATATTCTAGGTTTTGTTATACAGCTACCTCTGTATTTCTGTCTTCTTCAACGAAATGGTTTCCCATCCCGGTATGAACTGGCTTCTGTCTGTCTTAAACTCATCGCTTTATTAAGCAGACCACCCAACTGATACACCGGCCCTTGAATTCCGGACTCTATTGGTCGACTTATGTCTTTTTTTTCTTGTTTCACAATAACCTGTAACCGCTTCCGAATCAATACTAAGTGCTTCATTCTCTACTTACTGCCCATTACTGCTCCATCCACCACTTCAATAGCTAATCTGTTCAACACTTCACACAGTCTGTTGTCTCCTATTGATCTGCGTTTATTGCGAAACCTGTAGAATTCCCGCAGATGATCCGATTAGTCTTAGATTTACGTGGTATTGCTTAAATTTCAGACGGTGCGATTTGGTACGATTTGAAGTAGCCTACTGGAACTTCCATAAACTGGCGCCGCGTCCTAATCAGTTTTATTTTCAGTGCAAACGATATTCTTGAGTCATAAATGATCTCCGTCGTGTATCGCATTGGTAGGAATATTTGAATCGCTAGTTAACAACCCAAATAACCTGATAAGACCCAACTTACGTGTTGGATTTCATCACAACTGATCTGGAGTGAACAGAGTCTCTTGCAGCCCCTCAGCACCGGAATACTGCTAGTCACAGATTATGGTATATATATATATATATATATATATATGGGTATTGACCAAACTCGTGTAACATCGCTCTTATTTTGAAAATATGTTTCAATTTTCGATATCATGCATGTATCTTGCATTTTTTATGCATTTGTGTTTCCAGGCAATCCTCGCCTTACTGGACCGTTTACTGATCACCGAACTAAGAACAGTGTCACCCGCTCGTTCTGGAGATGGAAGAGCACCGTTCTCACCGCAGGCCATACCCCGTTCCTTCGTGCGACCCGGGCCTCCGATAACCCCTGGTTGTGCTTACGTTAGCCCGTCACGACTTTTCCGTCGGTTCTTCGAAGCGATCGCGTCTGGTCTGCTGCTACAACTGAAATCGTCAGAGATGCCTCAAGCAGATGAGCAATCGATTAAAGATGATGGAGATTTCGCTTGTTCACTTCTAGCCAGTACTTCACTAGAACTACGTGAACAAGTCACTGTTTTAGCGCAACTAGCACTACGCCAGATCGCCTTTCGTCAGTTGTATAAGGTAGGTATTTATTAAACATGGCTGAAGTGTTACAGTGATGACCAATTTTTTCGTAACCCTGTTCGAACGGGTAGGCCGCTTCTACCTTAAATACCATACTCCGTCAAGCTGACTTAAATGTTTCCTCCAAGTAAGCTTTAGTTTCAAACAAAATGGCCAATCACGATTCCACTGAGATTGATAGATCAGGAATGTTGAACCTTCTCAAGAATACTTCGANATTTCGCATCTATAGTCTAAATTGATCAACGGATTGCTGCATACGTTGTCGTGGGTGTTTTACACAAGTTTAGGTTTCTTTTGAGTAATTAGTTGCGAAAATGAAATCTTGATCGATGTAAGTGCGATTGGCAAACGGCATGTCTGTTGATTGCGCTAAGTTACTGGTGTGTAGAGTTTTCCTTCAGTTGTCATAGTTCACGATGACATACAGACACAAAGAACATTTTTATTCTTTCTGAACCGCTTTCTTCCGTTTTTACACAACACCACATTCAGGATAATTATTGTTGGTGTTTCCATGCCATCGGGTTATGATAATCGGGCTAATGCTCAGATATCCCAACCTTTATTTAACTTTTTTCTTCCATACCCTTCCATACTCTCTTTTTACCCGTTCTTCCGACCCGTAACATTCCATCGTAAATCTTGTTCGTCTCTCGCTGAAGCTCGTTGCCAAGTAGTGCTGTTAGCACTTCACCAACTAAATGGCAGATTCTGAAACCTCTCCAACCACTGGAATCTAAGGCATTCAATGTGAGGTTCTGATGCAGTTGGGTCAACAAGCTTCTCTGGCGCGTACAGCGGACTCTTGAAAAATTGACTTCTGCTGCGCATCAGACGCGAATCTACGATCCTACTACCATTAGTCACTTGAATGCGCTTGATTTGTCCCTGAGGCCCATCGGGTGACAACGTTGCTCACTTAGCAGTTCAGCGCGAATTGGGTATTTTATTTATTAGTAGAACGTAGTCGTTACCAGTCTATTGGATCCCTGTCAGTAGTACTTTATGTGCTACGTGCCTCCAGGGGTCAATCAGCGTCCGAAAAGGAAGTACTACCTAAAGGTCTTTGCTCATCATCTCAGCACTTGCACCACCCAACTGCGGTTCTAACATACACAGATCAGTTCTACGACAAATTCACTGAATGGATGAGTCGAAGCCGCGATATGTTTGGGCTTGCAGGTGATTTTAACGACCGGATTGGATAACTGAGCACTTCAGAAGCATGCCTCGACGGTTCCTGTGTTCCCCCTGACAACCAGCAGATAACGGTGATCGACTTCTGCAGTTCTGCACAGATCACCGTCTGCTCCTGTGCAGTATTAAATTCCGACACGGACGGTGATGTGACGTTCCAGTGTAACCGGTAAGCCAACTCAAATCTACCATGTATCACTGAACTATCATTGGTGTCGTTCTGTCCAAGACTGTAGATCCTATTAGATCACTTGTGTTGAGTCGGATGCACTTCACCCTCCGACTCACTGGTGGCCAACAAAACCAACAAACAGCACGTGATCTTTNCATGAACAAGGCACGATGCAGCATGGAAGTGTGTCTCAGGACGTCTAACCTTTCCCTGATATTTCTCGTGGTTTTGCATTTGAAACGGATCGGGATTAGCGGCCATCGTGAGAGCGTGTCGGCGTTTTCTCTAAGGTGCGTAATCGTGCGCTCTCTTAATCGAGCCTCTCGTAACCTCAATTCCAGACAAATGACTACAACCCGATATATACCGCACGTTTCTCTTTTCAATCCACGTTTTATTGGCTTTATCGAATAAAGGCTTGCACTGTGTGCGACTGATTTTTAACTGGGATCTTTGGGATGCGCATCGTGGGGCGAGGTTCGGTGGTAGTTTTGGAGAGGCACATCAAAGGGTATATAAACAATGGTATCAGATTGGATGACCATTGTACTCCGTAGCGAACGCTGCTTGTGGATCTGAGTCTCAGGTTCGTTCGAATCCTAATGGAGAAAAACGAAAAATCCTGATCTGTCAGGATCAAAACCGGTGTAGATAGCGTCGGCATTGTCAGCTCACGAAGAACATCAAGAAAGAACACGGGCAACAATAACTAGTAAAATAGAGGTAGCAGCTGCATCAGTAAATAGCCAAATTCTGTTCCAACTGATACGCAACACGGAGGTAGGCGAACCCCATTTATTGAAACAATGTGTGATAAAAACGGACAAGCTATTCACAATGGGGAACAGTGGCTTGACTGGCGAGTGAAGTATTCCAACGAACCGTTCAGTTCGCATGACGCTAACCAAACGAACTCGTCTGTTGCTGATTCTCAGTGGTTAGCGTCATGTGAACCTCCCACAGAATCAGAAATATAATCTTGCAAACATGTCCTGAAGATGGGACAATCAACAGGACTTGATGGGCTTCCTCCCATCCATTTCGAAATGTGGGGGAATCGATAACCTCGTAAGCTCTATCAATAATTTACTAAACAATATTTGTTTACGAAAGCGCGTTTCTTCACCTCGGGGCAAATCATTAATAGTTCCCATCTCCAAAAAGGGATCTCCCAATGATTGAGGAACTCCCGCGGGATAAGTTTTATCCCAATCATCATCAAATTATTAGCCTCCATCGACATCTGACACCCTTACGTGAGGGTATTATCCGTGAACGGCAAGCCGGATTTCGTCCAGGTCGCAGTTGTACCCAACAAATCTTCACGTTGTGTCAAGTCCTTGTGGTACACTGTACACATCGTCGACCAATGATCTCAGGGTTCACTGATCTGAAAGGATCCTTCTACTGGGTTGACCGCGAAGCTCCCATTTTTCGGATTGGGATCCAAAAGACCCCGTAACTGGTTTCTTGGAGTCACTAAATGACTTGGTCACTTACCGACAGCAGTGGCGTTCTTGTTGTTACATCTATCAGGTCAGAATACTAGAAATGGTGTGTATGTAAACTTGAATTCTGTTTTGACCACAAATGTTCGCTCTCTTTCCTCCTCCCTGAAAATAGACAATCCCTGACCACCTTACGTATTTTCAGTTGCCTTGTATGCACGGTGGGTTCGGCAGCGATCAGTAAAGTTCGCTTCACTGTTTCCACCGTACAAAATTGATGCTTCTGACAAACCAGCTACTTCCACCTGCCTTACGATCTAAAATACCAAAATATCAAGAGTTGCAATAGATTCATTCAGTAAATGGTGCCGTCTGCAAAATATCGGAGGGCCTCACTCTTATTAATCCAGTTAACAATATTTTTTCATTTCAAATTGGAATTTCTGAACGTTGCAGAAGTCTTGACGTCAACCACTCGTTTCTTTAGTTATCTGAGCATGACGCAAAATCCAAACTCGCTGAAAAATCAGAGTTTAGGACCCTTGAGAAAGACTCAAATATCGTCGTACATTCCATTTCTGAGGGACGCTAAGACTTGAAAGAAACAATTATTGTAAAACAAGATTTCAGGTCATTGCGAACGATTAATTGCTGAGTCTTGTTCATCAATAATGATCCATATTGCGGGAGCCGATCAAGCGGGGCTCAATTCGCGGATGACACTTACTCAACCAACCATCGGCAAGCAGTATTGAATATCGCCACTCCACAAAACTCCTCACGAACACTGAATCAACGTCATCTGTGTCGTTAACTTCTTGACTTATTGTTCAATCACAACTAGCCGTGATCTCATTTATTACCACACACCAATCAAAAACCTCGTTCACTTGGTAGTCTGTTCGTCCTCCTTTATTCTTTTAGACGTCGAGTGCGCCAAGTTGTGATCATAGGTTCTTTTATGCGGTTTTCCATTGCATCCATCACATTGGCATCTAAAGTGAGACTCAATATGAGTGTACGTTTTCAGTTCTCTTCTGAGCGCAGCATCTGGATTTTCAATCACGTGGAGATGTGAGTTGTTAGGTGACTACTTTGTGAGTGTGACGATTTCCATATTCTTGGAGGTCTAACAGTGAAGGCACTGAAAAGTTGCTTTTCCGACCAACAGCAGGAAATATAACCTAATGCATTTGGTTGCATATTGATCAATTTTGCCGGGCAAGGTTCGTGGACGCGGTTTAAAAACAACTCGTTTGGTTTTCATCAATTCGAGGGGCGTGTGTGCTAGTCTTCCTTCGTCAGTGCTGTCGCTGAAGTTCTGTACCACTTAGGCTCACTGATAACGAACTGATCGTATTCGACCCCGTCTATTATCTGGAATGCATTCAACTCAAGGCAACCATACCAATAGCCTATTGGCGTTCCTCTATATATGGGATGTTGCTTGCCTCATGGACAGTTGGCCAGTGCTGGTAGTAAGAGGGTTCTCATCTAATCCAACAAAATCCGTTTCATAACATCTGTCGCACGTGCGAGTGTAATGGCACAACTGGCTTCCAGGGCTAAAGGTCGACGAGGACTGTTACTTTTATGCAGTTGCTTAACCTATCCCCTATTTTTGTTATTGTTAATATTGTTGTGGCGTTGGCACCATACCTGTTCTCAAGACAGTGTAATATATATATATATATATATATATATATATAATTTGCTAAGTATTTTGCTCGTTCTCATAAGCTAATCTTTAGTTTACTTGCGTTCCGCTTGAAGCCCCGGAAGTTCCGAAATTTTCCGTTCGAGCAAGCTCTTGGTATATCTGTCGAAGTTGTCTTAGTCCTTGTCCTTCGTGGGTTCAGGGTCCAACAGTAATTTAATGATGTTTAAATCAAAACGTTTACGGTGAAACAAAAGAACATTCTTTTTATTCGCATCACCTGCTTGACTCCCTTTAATCAGGTTTGTATCCCCCATATAC
>UZAN01057338.1:0-12903 GCA_900618425.1 Echinostoma caproni
CCAAAGACTGGGGTCTCTGCGGCGACTACAGGGCCCTAAACAACATCACTGTGCCTGACCGATATCCAATACCACACATCCAGGACCTAAGAGCAAGTTTAGGAGTGTGAAAGATTTTTAGCAAAATCGATCTCATTCGAGCTTACAACCAAATCCTCGTGCATCCTGATGATGTCCCNAGATCACAAAACATCTTCGGACGTTTGCTGGTACCATCGCCAATATGGTGACGCAGCTCGAAGATGCACGAAACCTTGTAGTTACAAGGCATCACAACAGGGATACGCCTAAGCCGACCGGCCCAGGCGACGACCGTGTCGGGTTTAGCTAGGCCAAGTCGCCTATTCTACGTCACAGATGAAGTCACTGGTGCACGTTTTCAAGTAGATACCGGTGCCCAGGTTAGCATTATCCGCCCTCGTCCCATCGATCAGCGCCATTCATCGACTGTTGAGTTGGTCGCAGCGAACCAAACTCCAATCAAAACATACGGTGAGCGTTCACTCACACTTAACCTCGGAATTCGCCGTACTTTTCCAAGGGTTTTCATCATCGCTGACCTTCCGCAGTCGATTATTGGAAGTGATTTTCTCCGTCATTTCAATCTCATGGTGGATCCCGTAGGCCATAAGCTTGTAGACCGTCTCACAACTCTCGAGGCAATAGACGTCCCGACACGCGAAACATTCATCAGCCCCATCATTTACCGACCGTTAAAAGAAGATTGGTTCCATACGGTTCTCTCCTAATTCCCGGAGTTACGTAAACCGTTGAACACTCTTCCACAGGTCAGCACTGAAATAGTGCACCACATCGTCACACGAGGTCCATCCGTCCACTGCCATCCCAGACACCTCGTCGCAGACAATTTTAAAGTCGCACCGGCAGAATTTCAGCATATGTTAGACCTCGGAATCATACAACCCTCTTCCAGTCCATGGGCCTCACATTTACACATGGTTCCGAAAAAGTCCACCGAAGACTGGCGTCCCTGCGGTGACCACAGGGCCCTAAACAACATTGCTATGCCTGACCAATATCCAATACCACACATCCAGGACCTGACAGCAAGTTTAAGAGGGTGTAAGATTTTTAGCAAAATCGATCTCGTTCGAGCTTACAATCAAATCCTCGTGCACCCTGAGGATGTTCCGAAAACTGCTGTAACTACGCCTTTTGGTCTCTCTGAGCTTTTGCGTATGCCTTTCGGTTTGGAGAACGCAGCTCAAACTTTTCAGCGTTTCATAGACCAAGTATGTCAAGGTCTGGACAACATCTTCGTTTATTTAGACGACATTTTGGTCGCTAGTCCAACATCTGAGAAACACGAACAAAACCTACGCGCTCTATTTGCACGTCTGACACAACACGGTGTCACCATTAATTCCGCCAAATGTTCATTTGGCGAGCGTAGCGTGAATTTCCTAGGTCACCTGATGTCGGACACGGGTATTTCTCCGCGAAAGGACAAAATAACTGCCATTCTAGAATACTCGGAACCGACTTCCCTTAAACAGCCCAGACGTTTCGATGGGTAAGTAAATTTTTATCGACGTNGAAGCTCGTAAAGCGTTCGTCGAACTAAAACAGGCTATCTCCAACATAGCCGCGGTTTCACATCACATACCGGACGCACCTTTGGCACTCACCACGGACGCATACAATGTAGTAGTAGCAGTAGGTACAGCAGTAGGTAGCAGTAGGTACAGTATTACAGCAACGTGTAGGCAAAGAGTGGCAACCTTTAGCATTCTTCTCAAAACGTTTACAACCGGCTGAGTCTCGTTACAGCACATTCGGCCGCGACTTCCTAGCCGTCTACCTAGCTATCCGTCATTTTCGTCATCTGCTATAAGGTCGCCATTTCACCGTCTTTACAGATCATAAACCACTAATCTTCGCAGCACGGGCAAATTCAGACATACTCTCCTAGAGAATCACGCCACTTAGATTATGTCACCTAGTTCACTGAGGACATAGGACACATCTCAGGGGCGCTCAACCCCATCGCCGATGCACTCTCACGCATCCACCTTATCTCCTCGGACACCATCGACCTTGGACAACTCGCGGCTTTACAAATAGCCGACTCGGAAATGGAACTTCTTAAAAGTAATAGTTCCCTTCAACTCCAAGAGATACCACTAAGTACGTCCGAGGGCACCATCCTCTGCAACGTGTCCACGGGCACGCCACGCCCCGTAGTGCCACATACGTAGAGAAAACATGTTTTCACCGCCTTGCACAACTTAGCTCATCCAGGATTACGAGCTTCCGTTAAGCTCATAGCAGAACGTTTCATTTGGCCTAAGATGAACCGCGATGTAGCTACGTAGGCACGTTCCTACTTAGAGTGTCGACGTTGTAAGATCTTACGCCACACCAAGACTCCGTTAGGCACCTTCGATACTCCAACCGCCCGTTTCCACGTCGATTAAGAATGGCCCATTACTGCCGTCAAGAGGTTTCACATATCTACTGACTTGCGCTGATCGTTTCTCCCGTTGGTCAGAGGCAGTCCCACTTCCTAATTGCTCATCCGAAACGACATCTCAGGCATTTTTGGAGCGTTGGATGGCAACGTACGGCTGCCCGGTGACCGTCACCACCGACAGAGGTTCGCATTTCGAAGGTCATTTAAAGCTCTCCTCACTATGTTAGGGTGCAAACACGCTCGCACAACCGCATATCATCTAGCGGCCAACGGCCTGGATGAGCGTTTTCATAGACAACTCAAAGCAGCCATCAAGGCTCATCCCGGTTCAGAATGGCATGAGGCTCTTCCACTTGTCCAGTTGGGCATTCGGAATACGATAAAAGCCGACTTGCACACTACACCGGCCGCACTAGCCTTCGGCTGCACGTTACATCTTCCGGGTGAATTTCTTTTCACCCAAGCCCCACCATAGCTTTAACTACTCAGATTTTGCACAACGACTCGCGCATCACGTGTGTGAGGTACACGCTGCTACCACACGGCAGCAAACAGTACCCGAAGGATCTTACGCGTTGCACACACGTTTTTCTTCGCGTAGATAGCATCCGCAGACCTCTGCAGGCACCATACACAGGTCCGCATAAGATAATCATGCGTAAAGACAAGCACGCCATAATAGAAGTTAACGGCAGAAAGGAGTCCGTCAGTTTAGACCGACTAAAACCGGCGTTTTTAGAAACTGACAACACTTCTATTACACCTACGGAAGCTGCAGATCCCCCGTCGGTAGACCCCACGCAAACCAAACCTACAGAGAACCACTCCTCAAAACCACCATAGATAATGGCGAAGCACGACCACCGCGGTCGGGAACTCCGTAAGCCAGTTCGTTTTCAGTGTTGATATAGCACTATCTTATGTAATTTTTATCCACCTAAATTGATCCCCCATGCTCAGCTCATAACTTGTATCTCATAATTTTTTTTGCATAAGAAAACAACCCGAAACAAAACCACAAACATTTTTTCTTCTTTCTCATTCACTCTTGGTATTTGTGTTCGTTGTTACCGATCAGCTCCAACAAGAGCTGCTTCGAAATTCTTCTTTTTTCTGTTCCAGAAACACAACTCGGGGAGAAGAAAACACAAACCGACCATATGGGAGAACATAACCAACAGGAAAACTCTAATTGCCCTCCCTCCCCCCCACCGAATCTATTGATCCAGCATCTTGTGGGTATCGAAGACCTTTTCCTGACAGCCCCGGTCAGCTTTTACCGGCTCGTACCCAGCTGCGACGGATTCATTGTCAATACATCCGTTTTTTCGTGCAAAAACGGGGCGAGTAGCAAAACCTCGACAGACATCTATTTGATCCAGTACCCGCTCATCAACCAGACTACTAGACATTTGCTTCGCCTACTCGATTTTCAATAAGACAACAAGACTGGACCCACACGCATATTTATCGAAGGCTCTTCTTAGCCTTCTAGGGAGGGAGCTCTGTAGTAACGGTGTCAACCCTTTCCGCTTATGTAACTTTTCCATCTTCCGGACCTTGTTGTTTTACCGGACCAAGATTACCTCATTGGTCACGGTACGTTGACTTTCACTTTCTGCACGCTTACTTACCTGTACGCTTCTCCCTCTACTCTCCAGCGCATAACAATACAACAGCCGTTGAGGTTTTGTGATATCAGTTGTTCTGCTTTGGTTTGTTACCTCGCCCGTTGTTAGACGTACGAATTCGCGGACATCATAAACTCAGAGACTAAATATACACCTGAGCGAAAAATTGTACGCAGTAAAACACAGGCAGTGGAGTAACACAAAGAAATATCACAGTTGGAGTCAGGGCTGATTGTGAAGAAAATTTGATCGGAAAAGCTTTCTTTTGGATAGCTCCTTTTCTTCGTAAAATCATCGTCAATACAGATCCTTCGAAAGGTCGTTAAAGCACATCCGGAATAGTTATGGATCCGGTATCGATCCTTATGGAACACAACTGGATATCCCTGTAGAAACCACAGTGTAAGGAACAGCCCTCTTTCAATCCAAGGCGAGACCACTTTTATTCATCCTCCAAATTATTCGTTTTCTGATCCTGTATGCAGAAGTTGTTCTCCGTCATTATTGATTTGACCTCTATCACCGCGTAATCCCTCATGTAAGTCATTGCCTTTGATTGTTTGATGACTAATTCTCGTGTCCATTGACCCTATATGTTTATCTATCGATCCCAGCCGTGTCATCGTCCTTGGATCAATAATTACCCTTTGCACTGACGTGGCCTTGTTGTGTCACTGCCCTGGTCTTTGTCTGCCTTGTCACTGACCCTGTGGCCTCATTTGTTATCCCGCTGTTTGCGAGTACATTGCTGACTTCGACCACTGGCTGTTCACGCTTGGCTAGCGGAATTTATGTCTGGCGCAAACAAATCATTGTCGATCTGTTTGAATTCATCTTGGCTGTTCGCGTTTGGTGAGCAAGATCCCTTGCTTGACCTAACACGTATCTATGTTCCCTCTTTGTATATTTATTTGCTTGCCTTTATATCAGGTATCAACGCATTTTTTGTACCCACTCTTTAGCTGTTAAGCAACTGAGTCGAATTGCTGAGATACGTTTTTCTTTGACTTGGTAATGAAATAAATAGTACCGTACTCATCGCGGATCAATATCGTTCTGACTTGGGGGGTCGCATTTTGCTACATGTTACTCAACGGTCTCATCGACGTTATACAGAATGACCGCAGTCGATTGCGTTCGGGCTACGGTGGAACCAGAACAAATAGTTTTGGAGTTTACAACCCCCACATGTTCGGTTGTTGAATTTCAGAGAATAACTGAGTGTACGACAGTTGAGAAATTCTCCAATTCATTCTCTTGTATTACCTAGGACTCCGGCGCTTCTAGTTTTAGATCAAGCAGATAGTGAGTTACAGACTGCGGTGCTTTTATGAACTCCAAATAGCAAAGTCTCGATTGTGTTCGTCTTCTATTCTTCCTGTCACTTTTCCTAGAAAGATCAGCATGTTGGTTGGGCAGGATCGTTTTTCAACGAATACGTGCTGGGCATCGGTCAGAATAATTTGAGTTCTCAGGTACCCACAGATATTCTTACTGACTTTCCCCTCAAAAACTTACCGAAGGTTGAAATTAAGCTTATAGACCTATGGTTGCAGATTTTGTACCGAGGACCTGACTGGGGTATAGTGACTACTGTCGCAGTTTCTCAGTCCTTTGGAAGCCTACTCATACTTATGCACTCCTCAAATAATGTAGTCACCGGTCCCACCAACACACTTCCTAGTGGCTGAATCACAGTGAGATGCAATTCATCCGGTTCTGCTACTTTACGTCTATGTAAAGAGTAGACACACGGGTTTGACTTCTCTTGAAAAAGGTGAGGACCGCATTGGCTATATCCTGGTCAGTCGTGGTCATTATAACTTTCGTTATATCCAGTGTACTTACTCCGTTCTTAGTGTTTTTATTCGCTTGCACGTATGCAGAAAACCTTTTCGGGTTATAACGATAACAATAACAACGGTATATTTTACGGTGAAAGCCATGAGGCATGCTGGCGTGCATGATAATTATGCACAATAAATGGGGAAACATTTGGAACAACAGAGTTCGGGGGGTTAAAAGCACGACAGATCGCAATCGTGTTCACGCGAGATAAACAAAAAGGACTCCCCTTCGGTGCTCAGTCACCTCATTCTGCAGCCTCTGGATACAAATTCCTCCCTAGGATCCATCATTTTCTCACAGGATAAGGTTGAAAGGAGTCTCCGGATCATTAATTCATATTGCTTCATGGGTCCTGATAATATCCACCCTAGGTTACTGGTGGAGTCAGCCGGTGTGCTAGCTGCCCCGTACACCCTTCTCTTCCAACGCAGTATGGACGAGGGAATCTTTCCCATAAGTTGGAAAGAAGCCGTTATTTGTCCCATATACAAAAAGGGCGGTAGGCATTTCCTTGTTAGCTACCGTCCCATCTCCCTAACCAGCATCCCCAGCAAACCTTTTGAGCGTCTAATAAAAGACGAAATCCTGAAGCATCTTATGACCAGTAACATCCTCTCTCGTTTTCAGCACGGATTTCTACCTGGCAGGGCATGCATCATCAATGTGCTGACTGTCATGGATAGTCTAACTAAAGCAACATCTCTCATGTCGTTTTCATCGCCTTCGCGAAGGCTTTTGACAAGGTTCCATACATCCCTCTTTTCCGCAAACTTGCGGCACACGGCATTGTAGACCCCTTGCTTACTTTTATTCGGAGCTTCCTCTCAAATCGCTCATTAGCTGTTCGTGTTGGCAAATCCTCATCTCAGCCCAGACCAATTACGACCGGTGTTCCCCAGGGTTCTGTTCCAGGACCCATCCTCTTCCTCATTTTTATAAATGACCTACCCAATGCAGTGTCATCTAGGATTGCTCTGTACGCCAGTGATGTCACCATCGGGGATACAGACGCCTCTCTTTTACAGGCCTCAATTGATGCTACCAAACGCTGGTCACTGGATTGGGATCTTCCAATCAACAGTGACAAGTGCGTTGGGATGTCGTTCAATGGTCACCCTTCTCACCCTTTTACGATAGAAGGTTTCCACCTACTACCCCAAGTGGACCAATACAAAGTTATTGGTTTCTGGTTAAACAACAATCTGTCTTTCTCTTATCATAACCATCTAGCCAGTAAGGCCGCTTTTCGAGTCCTGAACCTCATCAAAAGATGCTTCCCCCGTATTCTTAAGGATGACTTCCCCTTATTTACGGAACGTACATCCGCCCTCTCTTAGAATATGGAAGCTAAGTTGCGCACTCTGGCCTCATCCGAGAACGTGACTGCCTTGAGCGCATCCAGAGAGCCGCTACAAAATCCGTCCATGGATTCAGAGACCTCTCTGCCCGACGCGGCTCCAAAAACTGGGCATTTATCCGCTAGAAATCAGACGCATCCGAGGAGACCTATCTCTCCTGTACCATCTCTTCGACACGAGCACTGTCGAAACCTTCTTTGTCATTGCTGACTCTCAACCTACCCGAGCTCATAGCAAAGCAATCTTCAAGCCCCGTCCCAGAATCACTCTACGTACCTCATTTTTTACCTTCAGGCTGATATCCTTATTGAATGACCTTCCAGAAGATATAGTCAGCGCCCCCAGCAAGGCAGTCTTCAAACTTTGTCTTGACCGCCACTTAGGTTTATCTACTCCTCCCCAATAAAAGAGAAAAATACATTTTGAATTATATATGGGTTCGCAAGTCTTCATTTTATTTCTCGCCTCGAGCGGGGAACCCTACTAATCCCTTTTCAGTACTCTCTGTTCTAGAAGTAATTCAAACCAAAAGAAAACACAGATACTTTTCAAGGATCCGGGACATTTGAGCAACAGCCTCGAACCCGTGAATCACTTCATGCCTTCTAGAATTCAAGACCATACAACGGTCACTGGACTCTTGGCTTAGTTAGGGATTGATAAAAGAGAAGGTGAGCGAAATAACACATACCTGCCAGTTTGCAATTCTGTGGATGAGGTGGTATCGAGAACAAAGTCACAGAGGGAGAATTGGAATAGTTGAAAGTGCACATACATGTCAGTGAATTGTATTTTTCAGGATTGAGTTGGATCCAGGACGAGAAATGAAAACGGCGAGAATCGGAGACGGTAAAGAATGTCAAACGTTCATCGTGTGGAGGTGGACAGAGACAAGCCTGAATGGATGAAGTTTTTGAAATAGTTTTGTGTATGCATGTGCTGGGTGATTTGTGTTTGGAAAATACGGTTATATATAAATTCATTGCAATTGCGACTAGCTTCTAAGTGACATTACTGTTTGGGCGAGGGTGACAGGGTCAAGGATAAGAAAGTGATTTTAGACTTCAACGTTTCTTCTATCATCGATCGAACACACGGGGCAAAGGGTCGCTGTATGTGGGCCTGCAGATTCACATTGAGTTTGTTTAACGAAACGGTCCAGTCGATGGGAGAGTACATTGGATCCTGCTTTCAATTTTTTGGTTATACTTAGGTTTTCTTCACCATTGCATATCGTTCCGATCCGACGGAACTCACCGTTATCCTGGCAGCAGAAGATCTCATGCACTAATATACAGGGCAGAGAACCGTTAAGGTATGCCGTACGTTCTGTGTTAATCTTTTTTTATTGTCATACTTTGCCTACCTCTGTAGGGCTTGAGCTTTATTGCGTGCCCTCTCGTATACAAAACACGCAATGTCAGTTCGGTTCGCCACAGAGTGGGCCCAGTATCTTTTCCGGACTACTAAGCCCCGGTCCAGTTTTGGCTTCCACCTAGTGGGTTGTTACCTATTCCTTATAGGTTTGATGGATGCAGGTTTGTTGGTCGGTCTGTACAGTCCTACCTTGATGACAACTCGTCGTTTCTACAATGCTGACTCAGGAGATAGCGGTATCTAATCTACGTGATCCTAGGCTTCTTGAAGGGCTGTAACGATTATACGGCTACAGCACCATTTACTTTGGGCAGCTGGTTTGCTGTTTTACAGATAGTAGTAATCAGAATACCTCATGAACACTCTTGCATAGTGGGGTCTCAAATGTCACCTCAGTTATATCCGATAGATACCGCGTTATAACTAAATCCAGGACGGAGGGCTGTTGTTGGTTGCGAGATTTTCTGGCCCCGCATGATGTGTTGACTGAGCTCATGCTCATGCAACCGCGTTAGAAAGGATTCTCCATTCTTACCTATGGGAGACTGCATCTACCCAGCAGAACTCCGGAGGATTAAAGTCCATGATAATTGAAATTCCTTGAGTCTTCGACAGGAATTCTTGCATTGGAGGAATTATTTTCGTATATTCCGCGGGTTCCATCTGGGGTGAGCGATAGACTAATAGCACTCCCAACAATCGTCTTCACAGGAAGATACTACGCACACAGGCCTAAATATTAGGTGTCGCTAGTTTAACTGGTAAGTCCCATTGAGTGTAAGTGGATTTGATTGGTAGTGTTGTGGCTCGTAACCGACTAATTTGTGTTCATACGTGCCTGTGGCCAAACTGATTGATCGATCGATCGGTTGATCAATTGACTGAGTGCTAGCTTGACGGCATTTACATGTAGAGCGACGTGTGAATCGGTGTCGGCCTGTCTTCCTTCCTTCCTACACGCTGTTTATCCCTGCTTGTTCTTCGGTTTTTAAACTGGCTACATATTTGCTGTTTGCAGTAAACTTACTGCTCAAATCATTATGTGCTCATTTATCTAATTAATTTGGAACACAAAATTTGGCATCGCGACCACTGAACCTTCATTCACTCTACAACATGACCGAGTTACAAAACGCCATTACATTTGTTTGGAACGATTCCGACTCTAAGCCTTCCCGTGAGCAGAGGATCTCACGAAAAACAACATATGTGGATTACCTCACCCTTCTGCCTGCAATGCACTCGACAACGAAGCTCTCCGATGAATTGTGTGTTGACTTACCGTGCTTAAACATTGGTTCTGAAGGCAGACATCTGTTTAACGCACTTGACTTGGAAAAAAGATCCCTAATGATACTTTTGGTGTTTTGGATAAGCACTGGAGGCAAAGCGTAAATACATACGTAGCCTGGCACAGCTCCTCAACATTACGACAATCTCCCGGCAAATCCCTGGACGATTTCATCTCTCGTACTGTGTGTGCGGCAAGCTCTTACGACTACGGGAACATCCCTTACAAAAAGATTGAGGAGGTCCTGCAGATTCAACAATTAACCACCGGAATTTCGGAACCAAATCTCCGAGATGCCCCACTACTTGAAAACGCCAGCAAACTGACGTGGGACGGGGCGTGCGATATTGCCAGGGCAAAAATAGCAGTTCACGATAATAACAAAATTTTTAATCAGGAACGATCGACAGAAGAGTTAGCGCATCTCATGCCATCATATTCTTCCCCGAAATCACACCAAGTAACATCATGCTACCGTTGCGGTAGTTATAAACATCAAGCGGATTCGAAGTGTTGTCCAGCACATTACTGCACGTTCCGCGTTTGCGGTAAGTCTGGTCACTTTGCCCGATGCTGTAGAGCACGAATGGTTTCTCAGGTTGAATACAGGTCCGATTCTTCCGATACAATCTGTAACTTTGATTGTACTAGTTCCACTTCATTAGAAACTGAGCTGCAAACACACATACTGTGTGTTTTGTTGTGCGCAATAGTATCGGTCCATTAGAAATAGAGTTTGATTCAGCATCGCCCATAATAATTATCTCACATAGCTTTTAGTTAAAAGATCTTCGTTCTATATCCGTGCAACAATCCTCCGATAGTTTTGGCAGTTATTCAAACAACAATCTTCCTGGACCGTTCCTTTCAAAAAAATGTGTCATTTCACAACGATAAGCCACCCTTTGGCAGAAAAGGTTAATTTAATGTTGCCTCCCTGCTTAGACAGAATGCGCATCTCCGCAATTCTGTTCCTTCTGCTATATCTCAGCCACGACTAGTTCCCCTTTCGAACCGTCCCTTCAGGTAGTTTAGTCTACGGAGCGCCACCTCTCGATTATCGGAAATTTGATACGATCCGGGTCGCAAGATTAACGGTATTTTGAACTGGTTTACATCACATGACGATGGCCATGGCTGCATGGTCTTCCCTTGGCATAGATATCTGGTCGCCTGCTGTAGCCCCGAATTCATTGTCATACAGAGGTTCTATTTCGTCTCCTATGGGACCGTGAGAGGTAATTTATCAATGCCGAGCGGTTGCCACCATTTACGAGTGGCCCACGAAGTATCCACCCGAAAATAGTCCAAACGGCGTGCGGCTCCTTACGGCCTCCTATCGGTTGGTCCATACCCATTGCGCACAGGGTACGTCGCGACCGACCAATATGTCTGCTGGAGTGTCCGGCACATCTTCAAACGGAAGGTGATGGAGTTGGGGCTAGTGTCACGCTAACGACCTGATACATTTTGAAGCCTGTAAGGAAGCACCGACTCCGTCCACGTCTGGCCCTGATTGTTAATTCCAACGATTTCATAGACCCAAGACACTCCCTGCGAGTGGCAACGATTACCAAATACGACCAGGTGATCTCAGTGGTTCACGTAAGAGAAATAGAAGGCAAATTTGGTGACCGGAACCAAAGCGCTATGGATGAACATAAAATAAGGTGGCGTCGCACGATGCGCTGAACGACCTAGGTGAACGTGTGTGGAAGCAACGCGCGTCAACGTTCAGTAAAACAAGAAGGTGACGTAGAACATGAGTGACAAAGCAGAATCACTACAAGCCCTGATTGGTAAGTTTGGGATGGTAAACTCCTGATGCACCTCGAATGTTTCTTCCCCGTATGTGGGGGTCAGCTTGAGTTTCACTTTGGAAGCTTTTGCCGCATACTTGACCTGTCTTGACTGGGAACAGCAGAACAGGACTGAACTGAGCTAAGTGAATGAACATCAGCCGCTCAGTTTGTAGGGCGTCACAGTTTATTTGATACATGAACTATAAATATTTGCGTTTGATCATACTCTCTAGCTAGCTCGAGACGCCTAAGCCACAATTGTTATTAAACAGTAATTTTCTAATCAAATATTTTATCATCATTATTGATTCTTTTCGAAAGTCTCTTTTTATCCTTTATTGCAATGTATAACTCTTATTCTCAATATCTGATTTCCATTATTTTTGTTTTAATTTGGAGTAGGAAATAAAATTTTGATTAGCTCTCATCTTACGGTGGTGTAGCGACCATGATTGTACAAAGAAAAGGAGTAATCCACAAGGACGTTTTCCGTTCATATTTTCTTCACAATGAACTTAAAGGAGCAATCCACGAGGACGTTTTCCGTTCATATTTTCTTCACAATCAACTCTGAATCCCTATGATATTTCTTTGTTTTACTTCTGTTTGTTTTACCGAGCACGGTTTTCCGCTCAGGCGTAAGTGATATTTTCTTTGTTTTACTTCTGTTTGTTTTACCGAGCACGGTTTTCCGCTCAGGCGCATATATAAACTGGGTCCTGTTCAAACCCAGGCTACACGTGTGACACGCTTTCGCTCTGCCACTGCATTTGTTGCTTGCTTTGTTTAGCGTCACCTTGGCACGTTTCGGCACTATCTGGTACCACGATTCGCCAATAAACGTCTACGACTTCCACGGGTGTTTTTGTCTATTTATAGTATTTGTAATAGCTTTTAAAATGGGATTCCAGAATTCGCGCAATACCAATCCCCGAAATAGAACAACTTCGAATGGAATAGCACTTGAACTTTATTCGAATCGTATACTACGCATATTCAATGCATTTAAAGCGTACAATGAATTTCGAGGTCAGTGTCACACATCACACTCGCCGCACCTTGAATTGACCACAGGATTTCTGTAATTCAGTCTGGGCTTTATACTCAGTCGTTCAGACCTTCGTGGGACTTGTTCATTCACACGTAATTCTTCCGTAGCGGC
>UZAN01057339.1:0-12903 GCA_900618425.1 Echinostoma caproni
CGCATATTGAGACTCGTAAGAAGACTTACCGGCAGGCCGTCAACACCGGTTAGCTTCAGGTGCACACAATGTGAGCATACTGCTGGAAGAAATCTGGATGCCAAATGGCCGTGGCCATTATCAGTCCTGTGCAACCTGACCTGACCTGACCTGACCAGTAGTCAGACAGAGATTTTGTGAAACTTCGAAAAATTGCCACAAACTTCCCAAAGTATTCATCCTATGAATTTGAAAAGCATGTTTTGTAATGAATTTCGTTCTGCCACACCCGAAATGCTACCAGATCTGACAACTGACAACTGTATGCCAAGAAGCCTGCTGTAGACACGATGAAATGCATGAAGGTAGGGGCGTTCAGGTTTTAGCGCGACCAATTCGTGCATGGGACTATGTCGCCTCTTCCCTATTTGCCTACAAATAATCTGCATTTAGAGGGAGCGGGTGATGTCATCTTTACCGTCTGTGGCCTGGCGCTTGGCGTTCCTTGTGTTAGGTACCGGAGGCTTGTCTGATGACGAGCTGGGTTTTTACCTGGCATTATTATCACTGTCTGAGGCAATGATCGCAGGCCCAAAAAACAGACATTCACGGAGATGTGATCCCCACGGTGTACGAGTGGAATAGGATGTCATTGCAGTCATCGGCCGCTACAGTCGTCCGACAAACTTCACCAAGATGATTGATCCATACTCTTGCCCTGACCAAATAGAACGGTTCCAGTACCACGCCATCGCTTGCCGCCGGTTGAGGCGTTCGGTGTAAATAAGCTCGATTACCAACGATAAACAGCATTAGAGCTACAGGTTTGTGATTCACAATCCAGAATGTTTTAAAGCTGACGCGAACGTTTCTGCCGCATGCTTCGCGTGACTAATGGATTGTTCGATTTACATCTGAGGATGTTGAATCCAAAGGCACCCAAGTCAGCATGACACTGCTTTGTGGATGTACACCCTCCAGTTATGGTACCAAAGGTTGCACACTACGACTCTCAACTATGAATTCCCCATGAGCGCCTAGGTTCGAATAATCGATGGTGTATAGTCTCTTGCATCGAGTTCCTGTTTACACCATGTGATGCGAATTGTAGGTCGTTGTGTCCAGAAGGGCAATTAATTTATAATGATTAGTGGTGATGAAAGCAAGGGCTTTCGGGAGAGAGTGTAACGGCGGCCAATGCACCGTTGATGAATTGAAAGGATTTCTCTCTTTCTTCGTTTTAAATGCTTAATTCTTACAATTTCAACTCCTTATCGTCTGTAACTTCATGTTTGTTTAAATGTATCAATTTCATGTTTATTGACGTTGGACCGGACATAGTGCTTCGACAGCTTGGTTGAGCCTTCTCCCTGTTTCTGTTGATTCCTGCCTTCTGCTTGGGTGAGCATACATCCAAGTATGTTTTACATTTTTGTATTATTTGGTTATGACTTTTTATAGATACCGTATAAATTATCGTGGTCTATTCGTTGGATTTGTATGCTCACTTCTCGTTCGTATTGGGTTCATTCGATCGGGATCGTTCGTTGAGACAGTTAAAGATCGTTCGTTCCTGTTCCGGGTCGGTCGTTATCTTGTTGATCAATCTCTTTCGTATCAGATCACGAAATTGGGTTTACTCGTACGCGTATTGGAATTACGAGCCCAAGCTGGCGTAACAGCAAGTATGCATTGCTGATCCTGCATACGTGAAAAGAGCATCACGGCATGAAATATTTCCGTCTTTAAGTAGCCCAAACCTTACGAAGGCCGAAGGGGACAGGTGAGGACGGTGAGTCTCATGTGTACTTCTTATCAGAACGTTTGTGAGCCTAAAAGGAAACAGGGAAGCTGATGCATCCATACTTAACAAACAAAAAACAACCCATATGCCAGCGGTGTGGGCGTGGTCTACTTAACAATCGAGAGGTGAGTGGTAGAAGATATGTAGTGAGCGGAGTTGGGGACAACAAACCCAATACCGATCACCGAGGCATCCACTTTTCCGATTCCATGACGACGAGAACTTCACCTTGATTTGGTGTGATGGCTTGCATGCCTCCGTGACCATGCTAGCTCCACAGGACGGCTCTTCATAGCCGTAGATCCATTCATGCCTGAAAGGTCAACGGGTGGCAGCCAGATGAAGATCAGTCTCACAAAGCCAGCTGCTCAGACACCTGGCTTCCTTCTATCCACACTCACTCCTCGAGAGGTTACTCGAGCGAAAATACACGGTGAGGGGCAGTTTACCGGTCGAGGAAACCCCGCTAGATGAAAGTAGGAGCGGGATACCTGGGGCTTCCTCTCAACGGTGGGAGTAGTCCTCACACTTCGCTGGACAGTCACTGCCCTCCAAGCTGGGCAGCCGTCAACCAAAAAGGTGCTGTCTCGTCCATATCCCGCTTGTCTCCTTGGGCGCTGGAGGCTAAGAAGCGACCCCGAAACCCGGACCGATGATCAACGCAACAGTGACCAACAAACTTAACCGAAATTCAAAGGCTTTACGTAACAGGTCTCTAGAAGTTCCAACACGCGTGCTCTCGCGTTGTTGTGAGCAACCGCGAAGTATGCAGTGCCCTAAAGTTCTAAGCACCCATCTTTCCCATCTGTTTAGTTTTTCTCGATCCCAAATAATCTAAAATGGCTCCTGTTTACGCCACCCAAAGAATTTCAATCAGCGTTTTACAAGCAAGGCCAGAAAATCAGAGGTTATAGGATTTTTAAAACCAAAATCCTCTTTTCACTTCGCTGCGTTCAATGTCCGCACACTCTATCATATCAGCCGACCCTCAAAACGTTCAATTTAGAAGTATGCTGTCTCCAAAATATTCAAGACTCTACTTCCATTATCTCCCTGCGTTCGCCTGATCCAACTTAAACCTCACGCTTTACTTTTCGTGTGTCATGCGATTCGGCATCCCAAGCTTGCGGTCTCGCTGGTGTTAGGATTACGCTAAGTGCCAAAGCGGAGCACTCGCTTCTTGACTGGATTCCGGTCAATATCCGAATGTGCGCTGTACGTCTTAATGGTTCAACACGGGTCGACAGCTACACAATGAAGTGTCGATGCTTCTTCGTTGTATAGGTTTATACATCGACCGATTACAGTACACCTGAAATCAAGGATGAATTTTACAAAGATCTTTCTCAATTATTCTAAATTTTTCGATCAACAGACCTCAAAGTAGGCGCCGGAGACTTCAGTGCTCAAGTGGGATCCCTGGACGATTCAGAAAGGCTTCTTGGTGGACCGCATGCAATCCCAACCAAAGGCACGGAAAACGGAGATCGCCTACTTCAACTTTACGCAGACCACAGATTGTTCCTATCAAACACGAACTTCTCAAACAAGAAACGACACCACCTTATCTGAAAACCGCCAACTTCTTCATTGCGCTGGATCCAGATCGACCACATCGCCATCACCTGACCTAACCTGGCCTGAGTAACCACTGAAGAGGATCGATCCAGGACTGCCGCTCTTACTAAGCTGTGGATACGGACCACGCTTTGCTACGAGCTGAATTCCCCCTATGCCTGGCAAACAACCGTAAAAATGCTACGGACAACGGATACCCACGATACAGCGTCAGCGATCCCTGTAAATCGGCCTTCAAAGCGGAGCTCTCCGATCCCCTGTCAGTTTAACCACCGGTCGAAGGACGCAATGAACATTGGAAGCTGATCATGGAAACTAGGCAAAATATCAATAAAAACAACGTCAGACCCTGGCGATGGTCTAAAGCACAAACGATGGCTCTCGCCAACCTCGGCTCTCCTGATGGATGCCCGCAAAACCCTTCCTCCGGATGCCACATACGACAAAGCGTGCAAATTCCTTAAACGCCAGGGAATCAAGAGTCTGAGGAATGGGTGCGAGAAGTTGTGGTTAGGGAGGTGTAAATAGATGAAAAAAGCTGCGGCTATGGATAATGGTCGCATTCTTCTCCGTCTAATTAGGAATACGAGCTCCAGGAAAATAGGCGTAAGTGGGGTTATAAAAGAATCTGATCTTACACTGATTCACAATTGGCAAAATCGTCTTGACCGTTGGGATAAACACTTCAAGGCTCAGTTAAACTGGCCCACATCGTCACCTGATTTTAACCCTCCACCTTGACTGATCAAATACCGCTAGTTGACATCAGTTTTCCATCTGAAAAAGAGGTTACTCGGGAAATAAGTTATCTCAAACGGGATAGGGCTTCCGGCCCCGATGGGTTGTTTCCATCGACTTTTAAGAATGGAGGTTAAGCCTTGGTTTTGGAGTTAACAAAACGTCTCATCTCAGTGTGGGAAAGACAAAAGGTTCCAGGTGAATGGTGCGAATAGGTGATAATACCAATTGACAAGAAAAGCAACAGGTTCTCCCATGATGCTCACCTGCGATTCTCACCGAGTCAGGTAGTGCCTGGAAAAAAGCCAAGGGTGGTCAAACTAAGTCCTGACACGAAGTTATGAAAACTCTGACCAGGGGACTGGGCAACATAGATCCAGTTNGGCTTCCTGGATGGGGACCTCGGACTGATTGTGACCGATGGTTAGAGACACTGAGTGATATGGCTGATTGTCGTAAAGAGTAGCGTTTGTGCATCTTCCACATTCTTTGCAACCTTAGACCATTGAAATTCTCCATTTTCTGTTCCATTCTACTTTCAATTTTCCTGCCTTCTTCCTTTCTTCATTCAAGTAGGCAGCCAAAAGGCAGCAACCAAAACAAACGCGCGAAAGTGCATGGTTAATAGTTGTATAAGCTGAACTGAACCGAACTTCTCCGATTGAGCGAAAACCCCATCCTTTTGTCCATCCCCCCGGAACTCAAGAGGTTAGTGGTAGAAGATATGTAGTGAGAGGAGTGAGGGACAACAAATCCGATCAAGACCACCGAGGCATTCACATCTTCAATTGAGCACCTACCCTATGCCCAATATGGACCTGAAGGAGAGAAGAGAGAGATGGGTAGCGGTTTAAATGAAATAAAAGCGGTACGCACTTCTTTCGACCAACAACGGATTGCAGCTCGGATTGGTAGATGAGGGAACAGAGGGGAAACATACGGTAACCGCGCTGTATCCAAACGCGGCTTTATTGAAAAATTCGAGGTCATTTGATCGATCCCCATTCTCCAAGCCGAGTAAAAAAAATCCCAACTAGAGAACACTGTCGTTCAAATGTTATTTCGCATATTAAAAACCCTAAACATAAAACCGGTTTCAATTCGGCATCCAAAAAACAAAAGAATTAAAGTTAAAATCATTTTATATAAAACATAAAATAATGTTTTCACATTCGAATTTACCCATCCAACTTACAGAGGCATGTAGCATTCACCAGTTAGCATGAAAGCTGACTGCCTTGACAGGTTTTCCTTAGAATTCACCGGACTTAGAAGCTCATTTGGTGGAGTCTGGTGAATTCTAAGGAAAACCTGTCGAGGCAGTCAGCTTTCATGCTAACTGGTGGATGCCACATGACTCTGTAAGTTGGATGGGTAAATTCGAATGTGAAAAAGATCAGTGCTATCGGTGTGGCCTCTTAGCTTAGCTGGTAGAGCATGCGCGTACAAAGCGTAGGCGGTGTCCATGTGTGGGTTCGAATCCCACCGAGGCTACCGAACTTTTCACAATCGACATACAAACTTCAAATCTGCCGAACAACTATTTGAACAATAAAATAATCATTGGTTAATAGGTATGAACGAGTTCTCGAGAGAGAAATGTACCCATATTAAACCTATAGGAACGCACCTTTCATATGACTGTCAAAAGCTATTTTAAATACTATCCTGAAACTTTCAGCCTAAGATCATCGACAAATACGAAATAAAGCTAATTTTTTGTCAGCTTTCGAAGTGTTCCATAGTAAAATTTTAAAACGAGCTAAACTCCATCAATTAGAACTGCAACTGATCATCGGCGAATACGACGTACAACTTACTTTCACGACCGGGTCTGTGATTACTTCGTCGGCAGTACTATGGATAAACTTCGTGAGCATGCCATGAAACTATTCAAACCGCGTGCCCGTGTACTAATCCACCAATTCGCTTCCACCCACAGGGTCATACCACCTTGGAATAGGCTCGACAAAGAAGTAGGTAATTCCCCCACAAAATTCGATCTCAAATGAAATCTATACCGATATCTTGGTCCCTGAACAGAATTCATAACTCAAAGACAAATTATTAAAATTGGAGTGGCCCTAAAACGGCCGTTTTCAGTCACTTTGGGCTTTTGACGTCCACGCTCGTCCACTGAGGCAGTGCACACAGACGTATGCTTTCTCTCCACCGTAAGCAGCGCAACTGCTTTGTGTTCGGCGCCCTCATTTCTGGCACTGGATTTATCGTTGCTCATCGTCCAAATCGACCGTATTCCACGCAGGTTTGCACGCAAGGCAACAGTTGGTGTTCGTCGGTGATGCCGGATTGGTTCGTCTTCTGCGTTTATCGTCCAGTTTGTACTTCGCTGATGTCGTTCTTGTCAGTCTTTGGAACACAGCATGCTCCAGTGGGTTACCTAGGACTATTTCTTTGTTTTTACTGTCGACTGATCTACTCACTAAAACTGATCTCCGGTTTTCAATCGAACCGCTTGTTGAAGCTACTGGCGGATTATTGGTTCTCACCTCGACGTTCGTAGATGGAAGACAGGTACACTCAATCTCCGTAGTCTGTGTTGCCAAGCTTTGTCTATCGAATAATATCCGGATGCCCGAGTACTTCGCTATCATAGCTGCTACACTTCGAAGTTGATTGCATTGAAAATTGTAATTCACTGTACCTAAACTATTCAAAGAGACGCCCAGCTCTTGAAGGACGTCGTTTGTTTGAGCCAACTTTGATGGTTTACCCATGACGTTTCTTGAGGCCGCTATTTTCACAGTGGGGTTCTGATCTGAATGCTTTTTGCTGCGGTTTATAATCCACCTATCTGAAATAATAACAAGACTTTTAATATCCCAATTAATCAGATCGAATACCCTGGCTATATGCAAACTGGGCAACAACCATTGCGTATAGAAATAACACTCACACTTCGTTACCTTTGCAGTAACTACTTTGTAAACTTTGTCCTTACTATCCACGACCACGAAGAACCCTCTCTCGTGAACGATTCGTTCAATTTTACATGACTTCCAGTTTCTTAATCATATATTCCGCGAAAACGGTGTCACTCGTATGAACAACGGTTTAAACGACGGCATGCCGCTGGGTGTCGGATACCCGCTCATGGAATCTTTACCAACGCAAATTCGATGCATCACTTCCAGTGACCTCACTCATTTTATTACCGTCTTAAATACATCTATTAATGAAGACCGAGGAGACAAGCTTGTCTTTAGGTGCCTATTTTCCGTCTCCACTCGGTTGGTAGTTAGGTTTCTTAAAGTCAACCTAGTCCTCACGGTATATCCTGCCCACTGCTCTCGGTATGGTAACCAAGTTCGGCGTAAATGAACACCTGCTTCTGTGTTACGACTTTCTACGGCGGCTAGGAATCTACGAAACGATACCTCACTATCACAGTACACCATTTTACGCACCCATCGAAAGATGCGCTGCTTTTCAAACGTTGGCATGCCAAATAGCTGGTTACATTTCTTCTGCATGTCATTGACCAGATGGAAATGACAAAATATTACATTAGAGGACGGAAAATATTCTGAAAATGCGTTATACTGAGCCAAGCTACGATCAACTACTATAGTCTGTCGTTGTGCAAAGACTGGGCACATAGATTTCATGGCTCCTACAGCAGATCTATAGCTCTCACCGCTCTCATTCGGCAAGATAGCGTAGAAGAAACTTCTACCTAAACCGGTGTCATCTACAAGCATAGCATGCCAGAGCACGTACCCGCCACCATTTAGCTGATGTGTGGCGTCAGCTAACAAAACATCACTAAACCTGGTGACGCAGTGCAACATAATCTTAGGAACAAAATAAATGTGACGAACGACGCCTTCGTTCAGCCCTATCCTAACCTCTCCCTGATTCTCCAGCATATCTTTAACTTTCACCGCATCGCCACGCGAATCCAATTAAAACCTTCTTCGACGTATGGATCTTATATCTGCCGTAGTTAATGGTCTCTGGAACCTGTGTGTGACGAAATCCCTTAGCTCGCGAGTACTTCTAAAATCGTCCATCAAAGTACACACTTCCTCTTCCTGTTCCCCAGATAGACGACGATTACTTATATACAGCCCCCGCTGACGCACATGGAAGTCATGGTTGTGAACCAGACAACGTTTCATCACTCGATACTCCCTCCCGACCGCGCGAATTCCAACGAATGCCGGACAATCGATAGTCTGCAGCCTAAAATGGGTTAAATAAATTACAAATGAGAGGCATAATTACCTGGTTGCAGTTGCGTCTCGCCTTCTGTGATGTACACAGCAGTATTTGATGATATAGTACGGAAAACCCTCAGGGAGAGTCAGTTTCCGACCAAGCTTTCTCTCGTATCAGTTGTTCGGCTGTCATGGGTGCATAAACGTAGAAGGATGCGCAGAAAGAATTAGCCCAGCGATTGTTAAGCCGATTGCCGATATAACTGCGGGACCGATTCGCAGCCCTTTTAGATCATCAATAGCTGAGAAAAGGTTACCGTCTACCTGAAAACAACTTCGGTAGTAGCCATACACAAGAGCCGTAGGAAGGTCGATGTAAAAAACTATCGACCTGTTAGTTTAACGATCGCACTTTGCAGGGTACTAGAAAAGATAGTTAGAACGCATCTCGCGAAACATCTACAGCGGAACATACTCATGACAGAGTCACAGCATGGTTTCGTCAGACAACGTCCATGCCTAACAAACCTGTTGTGCTTTTTGAAGGATGTTACTGCAAAGATAGATGAGGGTGAAATCGAAGAGGTTTGCTACCTGGAATTCAGCAAGGCCCTTTATTCATTGAATCATCGCCTGTTGTTGACCAAATTAGAACAATTCGAAATCCAAGGACAGTTGTATAGTTGGATGCACGTCTTTCTTCCACCACGATTAATCTATGCGAAGGTTGGTGAGAAAAGCTCAACATCAGTTCAGCTGACTAACAGAGTTCCACAAGGCTCAGTACTAGGACTGCTTCTATTCCTTCCATACATAAACGACTTGCCAAGCACTATGACCTAGTCCTGCTACATTTCTGCAAATGACATCAAGTTGGTTGGTTTGAATGGAAGAAGTGATCTTCAGCTGGATTTAGAGCAAGTAGTTAGACGGGCAAAGGAATGAGACCTGAGTCTTAACGCAACCAAGAGTCACGTGCTCGCAGGGGCATTTGACAGACTGGAAGTTCACTCGGAAGAGCATCAGTTCACTATCGAACCCACCACTAGGGTTAAGAACTTGGGAGCAGTAATATCGAACAATTTTAAGTGGTGTGACCAATGTGCAGTAGCGGCGCTCGAGGCTAAGAGGGAATTATTTAGACGACGGTCGGTGCTAACATGCAGACAATCGGAAGTCTTCATTCCCGTTTACAAAGCCATAGTCAGAGCACACTTAGAGTATTGTTTACAGCCTTGGTCAACCTTTTTCAAGAAATATGCTGCCTGGTTAACTACAATACAAAATGGAACAACGAAATGTAGTGTCTACAAACAGTCATTTCCTTCAAAAGAGTTCCTTTGGGCACAGTTTAACAGCCTTCCCTGGACCTGTCCGTGGACAACCTCACAGAATATATTGAACAAATCGTCCCTTCACCTGACGAACGGTTCGCCTTCGTGTTCTCTCATGCTCTAGCTACAAACTACCTCTCTATCGTCCCATCCGCAAGCTTTTAGACGAGCGGCTTCGACTGTTCGCAAATTAATAGCAAACAGAACTCGAAGCTGATGGACTAGCCTTTAAAAGGCTCAGGAACCTCTGCCACTCAAATATTAGATAATACAAACTGAGCACCCAAAGAGCTATACTTGAACGGGCTCAAAAAAACAGACCGTTCCCCTACAGGTATATCTGTTGACTGCGTGGCACATCTCAAGCTTCTGTTACCCTAAAGTTACCAGACGGGACAGAAGTAACTGCCCCTACACAGATTGCAGGCGTATTTAAAAAGCCATATCAGATCATCTTTAGTTCCACTCCCACCACTACCTATCCAACACCACAACCCTCTCCAGTCAACTCCACGCTCAGCCGTGTTACTCACTACGGTCACAGTTAGAAGTAGAGAAAAAATGCGGAACCTTAACTCTTACTGCTCTATGGGGCCTGACAAAGTACACCCTAGAATTCTTAAAGAATCGGCAACATCTCAGCTGGCCCATACACCCTACTCTTTCAACAGTGTACGGATGAGGGAATATTTCCTTCTCTCTGGAAAGCCGCAGTTCTCTCCGCCATCTACAAAAAAGGATAGTAAACTCCTTCCATTGAGCTACTGTCTTATCTATTTGACTAGTTTACCGTGTAAAATTATAGAGCACATTCTGAAAGAGGCCATCTTGGAGCACCTCTGCGTAAATAACTTACTTTCAACTTTCCAGCCTGATTTTCTGCCAGGCAGATCTTGCATCACCATTATGCTGGCTTTCATGGATAGTGTAACAAAGGCTTAGGATGAAGGCAAAGTCTCGTACGCAGTTTACATAGATTTTGCTAAAGCCTTCGACAGGATCCCACATGTCTCACTCATACACAAGCTGGGGGCATGTAGAATAACCGATCTTCTTCTATCACTTATTTACAGTTTTCTCTCTCACCGCACTTTTATTGCAAGGGTTAACGGTAAACTATCCAAACCTAGCCCTATTACAATTGGTATCCCTCAGGGATCCGTAGTCGGTCCTCTTCTCTTCCTTATTTATATCACCGATCTATTTAGTGCATTACCTGCAAACGTAGCTCTGTATCCAGATGTTGTCACTATCTGAAGCATAGATACCTGCACGCTTCAGGCATGTCTTGATGCTATTAGCTGACCTTCACCGCGTGCGGTTGAAAATCTGTCGTGGATCGATAAAAATCGAAAAGGAAATCAAAATAGGCTCGCTGGAACAAAATTGAAGCCGTAACGGATTGTAAGAGATTTTCGAACAAACGTTTTGGGAAGTCCCCACGTGTCTGATTTTGTGGTTATCCGTGAGATTAACACACGTTTCGTGGAATTTAGGTCCTAAATCCTAAACGCTGAACTTCCTTCGAATCATTAAGTGTGGAGGAATGCCAAAATCAGGATTCTGCGCAGAAATGTAAAAAGCCAGTCTCCAACGGACTACAGTGCGATTGTTGTGGCTACTGGTATCACCAGAGCTGTGCCCGCCTAGACAAAAGAGTGTATGAGATATACTCGAGTAATTCTGCACTCCAGTGGATGTTACCTGTGCGTAGACACTGCAGAGAAAACATCTAAGAATCACATCACTACGGCGCCTTAGCCTAGCAGTACAGACAACCGTGACCGCAACACTCATCTCGATCAGACGCAAACGATCAAACGTCTAGAGCAGAGGATTGCTGGCCTGGAGACCGAAGTGTCTGAATTGAAACGCATCAAAGAACTGACGACGGACCGAAATAAGAGCGTTCTCATTATGAACCACGAAGAACCGGTTATAAGAGACACGAAAGTCCGGGCGGATACTGACGGTCGAAGAGTCCGTGATATACTTAGAACCGATGGGTTACCCGTTTATGCACTCATACATAGGGTTCAGAGGATTGGGAGATGGAGAGAAGAATGTGCCCCAGGTGCCAGGGTTGCTAGACCCATTCTAGTCGAGTTCGGAAATCCTAATATTAGGAATATGCTACTATGCAGTAGTGAAAGAGTAGAAAGTGCTACCGGGGGTAGATATCGAATTGCACCAGATAAATTAAGCCGCATGAGTGAACGACCCCTGATGGGCGTCCGACCAAAAGTGGATCAGCCGCAACCAGGGAAAGGTATATTCGTTAAGAGCAACCCTAAAGGTGTCCAAACCCACGCCTTGGTAAAGGTTCACAAAATAAAGGGTGGGCAGAAAGCAACGATTTATGCTGTTATACCTTTGCATCCACTTCACGCGTAGGCTGCCCTCAAAATGTCGCACCTATCATCCCGGGTCATCATACAGTAAAAATGCAACCAAGAACGCCGAGAACTAACGTCAACAAAAGCTTAGACAGCCAAACACGTTACCTGCAACACCTTTTCCCCGCACTTAGGGGGGTAAACGGCAGACAGAACATCACCGGGATACACCAATAGCAAACAGGAAGACTAGCATAAAAGCTGCCGGGAGGATAAAAACGCCACTGAGGGAGATTTTAGCCATAGATATGAACATAACTATGACCCCTGTCTCCAATTCTATGTGTACGCAAACTCCTGAAAATAAGAGTCCAAGGGTTGATACAAGAAAGCCGCCGGTAGCAGATGCTTTACAAACCAGCCATGTTAGCGTTCAACTGGATATAAATGAACCGGAATCGGACTGTGAGAGGACATTCATTGACAGGATGTCTCAACCAAAAAGAAATATCCATGAGGAACCGCGCAGTAAAGAAATGAGCGTGGGAACAAATACCGAGGAAAAAAGTGCCGGGCCCTCGGGTGCTACGCCCGAAGGAACCCATGAAAAAATTGGACTAAACACAGAGGCCCCAGCACTGCAACCAGGAAGTTTGAAAACGTGTTATGCAAACGTCTGCAGTGTTGGAAATAAGTGGGGTGAACTGAAAATCAGGTGCGCAGAATACGACGTAGTCATTCTGACCGAAACATGGTTGTCACCAAGACACGTCATAGATCACTTTATACCCCCAAACGTTGCTATGTACAGGACAAACCGGGAGGTAGGTAAACGAGGCGGACTGCTGATCCTCGGAAAGAATCAATATGCTCAGTGGGAAAACTGTGACGACTCGGATCTACGAGATCATGCCTGCCCTGGAGCAGCGCGGTACAGTTTCCGGACATCGGTA
>UZAN01057341.1:0-12903 GCA_900618425.1 Echinostoma caproni
CTGACTAGTGGGTCTATTAAATTTACCAATGGATGAACGTGGACAGATAACAAGAACTGAGTTGGAAGTAAATCAAATGCAACAGAAAAATCCGTAAGGTGTTGGAAGCTACTAACCTTTCGATATGTACTGTAGAATGGAGCGACAAGTGGAGCCTACAAACAAACTCCGACAGTATGCGTAACCCATGTTCATTTAATATTACTGAGCCAATTATGAGGGATTTAACATGGAGCCCATCGCCTGAAGGTTCAGAACATCTGCGGACGGGAAGTCTAACCACTACATTGCTGATAACCGAATTCCATGGAGTGAATCTCTTGAGGAATGACTGGAAAGCAGCCCCTGATCCAAAATCAGAAAAAACTGGATAAAGTGGGCTAAGTGTAATTCAGAATTTCTGCGCCACATGAATGGGCAGTAGTACGAATTATTGTGTCAGGGTTCGGTCAAACGCGATCATTCTGGATGAGTCCGTTTGTGAACAATGGCCACGCGTAACTGCAAAGATGATGCTGATAAACGTGGGCAGACAGGAAGCCGCTAATGAGGATTTTGTTTCCTACGTGAAAACCTAGAGCTAAACCTAAGAAACACATCTTTCTCCATTCATTGCAATTCCTTTGGACGAAATCTGGTCTCCTTCACAGGACACCACCGCAATACACATGTAATACTTCTCAATGAGTTTGTTTCTTTTTCGTGGAGTTCACCATTTGAAGTGACTCGCTAGCAATTCTGATCTAAACCTGATTTCGGCTATATGTGGATTCTTTTCTGGGACAATGTACCGAAATTTCAAGATCAACTGTTCGCCGACTGAACACAACACCCCCTAGGGGGCTGAATGTGAAACATTCGCCCCGTGGTATAAAAGCGGTGACCAATGGTGTGCCGTATAGACATTTGAGCTTTTCAGTCAGCATTGATTGGCTTTGTACACGACGTAGGTAGTGCACTGTACCGGTGTCTTCGCCTCGTCTGAAGTGGACACGTCATTACGCTCACTCGAGTGTTGGATATTTCAACCGAGAGGTGTTTACAACGAATCCCCTTTCGTTTGATTTTCATGTCGACCATGGATCGCGAAATCAGAGTGTTTCTGCGGTTTGTGGGAGCATCGAACAAAGAGGAGCACACAATTTGGCGGACGAAAAACAATGGAACATTGGCATACGAGGGGTTCTAACAGTCTGATTGTTGGACAAGGAAAATCAAATCAGTGACATTAAGTTTTTCGCCTCGTACCAGTATGACGAATTATAGCTGTATGGAAAGGAAAGCTTTCCACCACGATCGTCGTTTATCCAATAAGTCGACATTTGGACAAGTTCACGCTAATCCGAAGCACAGATTTCCTGCAACAATTCCATTGAAACCTCACCTTCCCGGTGGTAATCCACACAAAATGGAACAATAATGTGCCAACAACTGGATCCAAGTAGCATATCCGTCCCATCCGCATCACGTGATCCCACTGTTTACGAGGATGCAACTGTATTGCGCCCCAGAATGAATCAGTATATAAACATGGGCAACGGAGTGACGGGAATCAAATACAACCCACTGTTCGAGTGAGCAAATCGTAGAGATTACATCAGGAAGGACCTTCGTCAACTTCATTTGTCAACAGCAACTCACAATGCAATTGAATGCACAAACACTCGTTCTCGTTCTGTTCAGTCTGAGTACATTCCAATCGGGCAGTGTGGATGCGTCCTGTTGTTGTGGATGTCCAGACGTGTTCGATCATTTTCTCTGCAATGCTTTGAGCTGGGCAAATCCAATCGAACCGAGACCTCCACAGACGAATGTGGTGTTCGAAGCGACACCACAAGTCAAACAATGGTTGCTTGACAATATGATCAATTATATTTGTGCCGTGCCAAACAATCTGTTCGTCGTGTTCATCAAGTCGGTCAGCTCGTCACGGAGTTACATCACTCAAGTGGTCCGTATCGATCCGCGTCAGTATGTGCGATGGAACTCGACTTTGTTGAATCCATTCGGTTCGCCCACTTTCCATGCTGAAACACCGTATTTGTTATTCAGCAACAAGAAACTGCCCGTGGTTAAAGACTCGAGTAAATTGGATTTGGGTTCGATGCCCGCACTGACCACGTTCATTCCGTTACGCGATTTGACTAGCACAATTGATACGGTCTACCGGCGTTGGGTGAATTTCACTGAGCAAGCCAATTCGACCACGACCGAGCCGATATTGTGTTTGCGTTTGGAGTGGTTAGACTACTTGATTCAATATATTGGATTGCTTTGATTGTCGGGGTGAATGTGGAGTGAAACTGTGGTGATATTTGTGGTGTTCTTTCGAGTTCTGAATCTCTCATTGCGTCTCTGTATGGGGTGGGGTAGGGGAAGAAATTTTTCTAATCTCTCTAACTGTTCTATTTTTGCCGGTTTAATTTTAATAAACATTTTCTATTCAATGAATAGTTTGTTCACTTGTGGTTTTGAATCCTATCAGGCTATATCTGTCTATGTTCGCCCGATAAATGTTTGCTTATCGAACATACCCCATAGGCATCTTGTCGTTAATGCCGCATGACTGGACAGCCTTGACCTAGCAAACGCATTCACTCCGTATGGAATGACGCGGATATCATCTGAAACCCGAGGGAACTTTAAAGTAGAAGCTGATGAAAATCGTATCGCGATTTTATAATGATCCATTGCTTAGATGCAGATTAATTAGGCAATATTACTTGTCACCTACTCACACGATTCTGAACGGTTTCTCTGCTCTCAGTTTTGCCAATGTCATATACCGCTGGTCTTTCAGTCGCGGATCACGTGATCCCTAGTTGAGAATGTGAAATTTGACCCGTTCTGTGCGTTGAATGTTGTTGATTCGACTAATATCGTTGCACAGCTTGTGCCCTCATTCTTCTAGTGGGACTAAGATGGTGTTTTGTCAAATAGAACCGTTTGCGCCCTCCCACAGTCATGTTGTACCCCATGTGGTTAGCATCCTCTGTGTGCTTCCGAACAGAAGGCCCTAATTTGAACGTCTTGATCCACACAAGCTTGTCGGTTCGATTTACCAACGAACGACTGCTGCATGTTGCGGGGCAAGTTAAGGAAGGAGTTGTTCTGAACTGCAGTGAGCGGCAGTGAAATCACTTGGAATATCGGATTCACTCGGGGTAGGATGAGGAACGGTAGATTCATATTTTTGTTGTGGTAGCACTAGTCTGTCAGATGAAATGCTCCTCTCGAGAAGTAAACAGTGATTCGACAGACTCATTAACCGAACAGTCCTGTTGAAATAACTTTGCACGATCTTCGTCTATTCCTGGGAGCCACAAATGGGTGATTGTGTCAGTCCAAACGTACACTCCACAATACAATTCTCTTCAGCAATCATGTGACGGATGAAGCATACTCACATCATTTTCTACCCGACTATTCTTTTTCCCCGCCTGTGCGGTTTCGATTAAGGGTATTCTGCTGAAGCGCTCTCAGTTGGATCATGCAACACCGCATTTTGGCCACTTACCATACTTGGGATCTCAATTTTCACGGTGATTTGTCGATCAGTCTTGAACTCTCCCATGTGGTTCACCGACTGCAAACTTATTCTACGTTGTCACCCAATCGTACGAATGCCAATTTCAATTCAACCACAATCTGCAGATCAATTGCCTTCATAAGCAGTGCGTCCCCCCTCCTGACCTGTTTGTCACCGTGACAGCAAACTGACATCATTTATCAGTTGAAGTACTAAGAGTGCCTTTCTTGTTTGGTGTGTAACTGGCACAGATTACCCGCCGGGATTTCTTCCGGGACTTCTTTCGAGTCGGTATAATTTTTAAATAAGTCTTAAATTTTTATTATATCTTTTTAAATAAATGTGTTGTTATATTTGTTTGAGATATAGAAGTGTAACTAACCATCTATGCACCGTGTGAAATGATAACCCAGGCAGAACACGGGGACACTCGGCCGTCCTTTGAGTGTTCCCTCGTGGACACTCGCTGATTCGAGATTCAGTCACCTCAGCTGTAGTCATGATTTTAGATGTGTCAAGGATCTATGAGGCTAACGATCAAGTAGATCGAAAAAGGAGCATGAACTGAATGATCAAAATCAACTACTTCTTTACTATGGAACTGGAAATTTCACTGTAAACTGTTTCCCAGAGTGTTGATGTGTCACCTGTATCGTTATGTATTGAACAAAAACACTTTTTTCGTAGACCATCCATCTCTGTTTTCCTCGGTTTGAAAGCGGCTTTGGACTCAGTCGACCGCTCCAAAACCTGGAGCTGCTTTCCCTGAAGGGCGTGCCCGAGAGGTTTATTTCAATATTACGTTGGCTTTATACTAATAGCCGAAGTCAAATCCTGACTTACGACACTTTTTCGCCCGATTTCACCGTGTTCGTCAGGGTTTCCCTATATCTCCGCTTCTACTCAGCTTTAATATAGATTTGCTTGTGAAAACAGCCCTATCCTCGTGCGAGAATAGTGGCATCGATTTAGTTCAAGGTGCAGATTGTCTGATCTACAGTATGTAGACGACATTGTGCTTCTAAGTGAATATTCAGGCTAATTGCAAGCTTCTCCGGATAGTTTGAGTGCTAATGTAGCCTTGTTCGGCATGCATTTTCTAACTTCAGAGTGTAAATGTTGCGACAAGATAGGATTGGTTCAGCTTCCGACCTCTTTTTGACTGGGGAGGTAGTAGAGGAAGTGGAAACGTTTTGCTATCTGGGCAGTTATATCTCACCTGGGGGACAAATCGCAGATGGAGTGAAGTCACGCATACTAAAGCCTCGGCTGGCATTTGCCAACTTGAAACATCTGTGGCACCGTCGCGACATCCGGCTATCTATGGTGGGTCGAGTATATGTTGCAACAGTTCGGTCAGTACTGCTATACGGTGCAGAGACTTGGCCACTACGGCAACAGAATAAAAGTAGATTGTCAGTGTTCGAACACTGCTGTTTACGTCGCATTGCACGGGTCTGGTAGGGTAACCGGACGAGCAGTGCTGAGATTAAGCGTAGCGTTTTAGGCAGTCACGTTGGTCCACTGGAGCAAGTGATCGACCTCCATGGATTACGTTGTTTGGGAAGTGTGTTATGCATGTCACAAAATAGGTTTTTAGGGCGAGCGATGTTTGCCGAGGCAGGTAACGGTTGGAAAAAGATCAAGGGTGGTCAAACAAAGACCTTGTATGAAAGTATGAAAACCCTAACTAGGAGACTAGGTCAGATGGGCCCTGTTAAGTTCCCTGGCTGGGGACACCGAGACGATTTTCACCGATAGTTAGAGACACTGAGTGATGCGGCTGGGTGTCGTTCGTACATTCACTCATTATTCTCCTAACACCACTCCATGTGAATTCTCTATCTTCCGCTTGAATTGGCTTTCAACATTCCAATCTTCTTTATGCTGTTCTATCCAAATGGGGTACCAAAAGACAGTAACCAAAACCGGCAGGCGAAATTACATGATTAATGGTTGTAAAACCTGAACTGAACTGAACTGTACTAATTATTGGACTCCATTATTCATTGATCAATGCATTGCGACCGAAGAAACAATAATTCTTCCACACCTATCTCGGAGAAGTTTGAGGCTTTTACCTTCAACTGCAGGACAACCCAGTCCGGTTCGCTGGAGACGATTTATAGTCCAACGCTATTAGAGCTGTCAGGTTTGTGTTTTCGGCGCGATTCCTTGGTTTCTCGAATTTCTCAAAGTATCTCTTCTTAAAGGTGCAATTTTGTGGTTCTTTATTTGGTCTGAAACATGAAGGCTTACCCCAAGGAGTCCTTCGATCGAACAATCATCTATAGTGTGATAAACCCACGCTCTTATCGGATAACTTGTATCACAGTGGAGCCTCCCTTTTGGCTGAAAAATTTAATTTTACATCCTAGTCATAGTTAGTTCTGAGTAGTAGTGTTTGATAATTTGTATGGATTTGAACCATCCATTGTTTAAATTTCACTTTCCCACACAATTCCCACTTCTTCAAGTCATCCATACACTCAGAAACACTAGACTCGAGTTTCACTCTTGTTAGAACTCATCAGTAGTGCATATCCTCCGTCCCGACCCCACCCCTCTTTGAACTCCAGACCCATCGGACATGTAAGGGGTGTGTGTGTTGCCACTGTGCCAACCACCTCATACTAGGGTCGAACTGAATAGTCAAAGTTATGTTTGTTCTAGTGTGTCTTCACCGATAGCCAGACATTTAATTTGCGATCCGGCAGCAAGGAAGGGAGATGCATTGATCATCGGAGAAAACCAAACGTGTCATCGGAGCTGGAAGCTACGCTGCGGTTATTTTGATCACGAGGTTTCCAGTTTCAGTTTGTAAAATCACTAAGCATGTATTAGCGTGCACCGGTTTTGGTTGCTGTCCTTTGGCTGCCCATTTGGATGAGCATTAGGGGAAAGCCAGGAAAGGTTGTAAGTAGGATCCACTGGTCCTGATTAAACTTGACAGACATTGTTGCATTTTCACACATAACCTCTACGGTCCAACCACGTTTATTTCTACATGAGATATAAATACGCACACATAACTGTAAAGGCCTGAAGACGAAGTTACGAAAACAAGCTTGTTAGCCATATTATTTTGCTTTTGATATTCATATGGGAATCTTCCGTGAAATTTAGAATTTCAGTGGACTAATGTCGAAGAGAAATTGAGAAGATGCACGAACGCCACTGTTTGCGACACCCATCCATATCACTAAGTGTCTCTAACCATCGGTGACCATCATCCCGAGGTCTTCAGCCAGGGACCCTAACGGGACCTATGTGACCCAGACTTCTGGTTGGGGTTTTCATGCCCTCATGCAAGATCTAAGTTTGAAAACCGCTGGCTTTTTTCCACCGACTACCTTCCTCGGCGAACATCGTTCACCTATTTTGTGATATGCGTCACACATTTCCCAACCAGCTTAATCTATGGAGGTCGACCACTTGCTCCAGTGAACGACCCCGATTGCCTAAAACTTTTCACCTGACCTCAACATTGCTCGTCCGGCTGCCCCACCGGATTCGTGCAATGCTGCGTGGACAGCAGTGTTCAAACACCGATAGTCTATCTTAATCCTGTTGCCGTTGTGACCAAGTTTCTGCACCGTATAGCAGTACTGGCCGAACTGCTGCAGCATACACTCGACCCTTCATAGACAGCCGGATGTCGCGACGGTGCCATAGATGTCTCAAGTGGACAAGTACCCATTGAGCCTTCTGTATGCGAGCTGACACTTCACCGGTGATGCATCCACCAGGTGAGAAGTAACCGCCCAAATAACAAAACTTATCCACCTGCTCTATTAATTCTCCAGTTAGAGTGAGGCTGGGTGCTGGACCAACCCAGTCTTGTAGTAACATTTTACACTGTGAAGGTGCAAAATGCATACCGAACTTGATCACGAGGAGCATCGCTGTTATCGTGAGCATGCTGATCATCGCGTGTGCTCATTCAGTTCTGTCCGGTACCAGAAACCCTGCTACATGGTTTCAGTCAAGCTCACATCTCCGGTCTCTGGAAACCCTAATGTGGACCTTAAATCTCTCATCCACAAGGCCGCAATTTCCAATACTTCTGCAGGTTATATCAGACGGATCCAGATGCTTAGCACATTTATCAATAAGTAGCGGGCTTTCCCATGTAACTCTCTTTCACTTCATCGTTTCACAACATACAAAATCATGCTTTTCGTTATCTACAAACATCAGAAACAGCCCTTCACATCCGTTACACCAAGTGTGCGTCCTCTCGATCCGCTATAACGGTATACATGCTCGTACGATCGCCTATCGGTCCTCTGTGGTGCCTAATATGGCCCGATTTGTTGTCAGCCCAGAACGCACCGCTTCGAAACTGAGCTCACTCAAATGGTAAATTGTTTTCTTTTCTCCTCGTTTAGCATAATTTTGCTTGATCATTGTTGGTTGACTATGTGCCTATGTACTGAATATCCACCTTTTGGGGTGCGTAAAGTAATTACTTGATGTGACTTGACTCGTCTGGACGACCTTTTAGCCCCACGGAACCAGGCGATCATATCACTACGGAACAAAACATTGTACATTGTAACTGAAAATCCCCTCATGAGATGTTGTCTAAGTAACAAAGTCATCCCGAATTCCTGAATAATCCCATTGTATCATTAAAGAGATGTCTGTTTTTCAATTTACTTCCTTCTGTATCAAATGCACAATCATGGAACTTTCATGAGGGGGGGGGNGGGGGGGGGAGTGGCCAATCAAAGGTAGCCATACAACACACGATAGGGAAAGTCAGGCGGTGGTGGTGGAATTCAACCACACGTCCCCCGGTGTGATAATCATTTGGTAACATTACCACCGAGCCACCACCACCCGGAGGTGAACAGTTGTTTGCGGATGATTCAGAATCGTGCCTGCACAGATCATATAAGATTTGATTGTTACTGCTGGCTCATTTTCACGCTGGGTCGAAAGGTCATTCGGGATGGGGAGAGGGGAGGGGTGGCTGAGCCTTATGTGTTTGTGTTTGAGTGAGATCGACTATGAGTGGAGCTTTGGTGGTGGTGGTGGTGATGGTGGTGATAATGATGATGATGTAGGTGCAAAATGATGAATGTCTATCACCTCAGCTGTGGCTAGTGTATGCATGCGCACCTTCTTGGAGGAGTTGGTGGGAGGCGCATGACAGATAATGCAGAACGCGGATTTCGGTCTAATTTGATGATCTCTATCCACTATAGGACCAAGAATGGCGCTTCCTACGTTCCCTTTACCTCTTGGTTTTAACCAGCATGGGCACGGTTCCTTCATCCGTTGGGATAGTTGCCTAATCGTGCGGCCGATGTAAGTTGCATTACAAATACAACGGAAGGAGTATATAACCATAGAAGTGGCAAGCGAAGACATTCTGTCTTTGTAACCGGTTCATATCATGTGTGAGCCAGTGAACACATACGAGAATCGAACTGTGTTGTAGGCCCGTGTCACTGCACGCGTCAAATGTTTATTCAAGAGGTGTAATATAGAATCTCCTCGAAAAGTTAGAGGGTGGAATAATGTCTTCTTCTGAGCATCGTGAACCTGTTCGGATAGTAGTAATTGTGCAGTGTCAATGTAGCAACAGAAAAAATCGATCGTTTCCAAGAGTGGTACATTTGTTTCGCGACCAGAGAGACGTTACATCCACGGGGAACATTTGATCATTCCGTTTGTGTAGCTGGCTGATGATGTTCACGAATTCAAATGCGTCTTGCAAGTTTTATTTCGCAAGCTTTTGCGCACTATACCTTTTTAACTTCGAGTGAATCCGTTTTAACCCCAATGTTATTCAACCAATCGCATTCCATTGGGAACCCAACAAGATGATTAGTGTTCCAGCCATCAAACCTGTCTAAATCCAGTCCAGTCCGATTGAAGACAAGATTGCTAATCACAACGGACAATACGACACAACGAACACAAAGAAGGGGAACCAGCGATGATGAATGTTTCTGTGGGATGAGCTGTGCTTTTCCCTGGATTGAGCGTGAAGGTGAAGGATCGTCAGTCAAAATAAAAAAATATCAATTATCCCACATTACTACTCACAAGTAACTGTGAGTTAAATGTAAAGTACATTTGGGAGATGTCAAACCGTCTTCAGTGAGGTGTAGTGTTGCGTCTATAGTTTAAGTAAGTAAATTATCACACAGTCAGTTATGCAGTAGGTTTATTTCAGATGACATACATGTAACCGTTCTATAGGCCAGTGAGAAAGCAGAAGCGGGCAACACGTAGGAAGGCAGGCAGGAAGGAAGGAAGGCCGACAGGCAGGGAGGCAGGCAGGCCAACAACTGGCTCAAGCGTTGCGCGAGAGCCGAATGCCATCAAGCGGACATTCAAGCAGTCAGCCAATCGATCAGCATGGTAACAGTCCAATACTAATACGTGCCTGTCTGGAGCCGGTCGATACTGTAGCCAAATCACTCCGCCTGGCATGAGTGCGTGCTGACATCATCTGTCAATCAATCAATCAATCAATCCGACCACCGGTAAGCGAGACAAACGTACCGGCCACTTGTAGGTCACAACAGTAATCAGTAATCAGTATATCTCGACATATATCACAAAAGAGGACTAAAACTGTCGTGGAACATAAACTGCATTGCAGATTATTAGGATTAGTTTCGTCATCAGACCCAAAGTCCGAATCACGATATTCACATCGCTGATTGTTCATTGATCCGATCATCCAGATTCCTCGGGGGTATGTGGTGCGTGTGGGGGGGGGGGGGGGGGGGGACGGGGGGGNGGGGGGGGGGGAGGGAGGGGACGGGGTGGACCAGAGGAGCTGCACAGATGGTTTGTAGGCACGCAGAGGGGGAGTTTGAAAACAGATTCCCATCGCTTTTGGTCTGTCTATCATCAGTCAGGGAACTTGTCGAGGATGTACCGATTGTCCAACGTAGAGAATGACAAAACCATTATCATAAATTTCGGACATATGCAAGTGGTTGGCTTGCTTATGATAACCCGTTGGAATTGGGATAAAAAATTTACAGCTACCCGGTTGCCGAATGTGTAGTATGTTTACGTTCTGACTGTGAGGTCTCGAGTTCGCGATTCCCAGTTGGATCGATGGATTCGCGCACTGCACTGAGGAGACCCAACTAGGTCGAAATAGTTGTCACAGTTTCTTTTTCACCCGTTCATTTAACATTTGTTCGTTACACGACAAACTTCACTGTGATAATTGTGTAGCCGTCTTTCGAGCTCATGGTAAAATCAGTTCTATAGTCATATTTGATGTATTGAAAAACGAGTCGGTGAGCGAACAAATGTTTTCGGATATGCCTACACATGCTCTTATGCATAATATAGTGGAAAAATGGTTACATAATGATAGCCATTGACTCAATTTAAAGTCATCAATTGGAGGCAGAGAGTAGAGTATGTGTATGTGTGCGTGTCTGTGTATATATCTGTGTGTGTAAGAATGTTTACTGTGTAAGTCGATGTGACCTTTCCCCACTTGGGTCAAGTGATACGTCATGTTCTGTCTTGGTTTTCACACCCGGTCAAGGCAATTGGATCGCTTGAACCAGTCTTTTTGGGGCACACAGGTTGAGGCGATCGCCTTGGCTATAGCTGGTGTCTAAACTCGGGCCGCCCTCAATCGATTGAGTGGGATGCGGTAAAGAACATCGAAAACTTTCTCCGGATCGATCTGGTGTCGGCGAAATGACCCACGATCGCGCTTGAGATACAGTCGCTTTTAGCCCTGACTTAACCATCGCGGGTGGTGCTCCTTAACGCGTTGAGGCAAATGCCATACCGTACGACCAATGTAGCATGGGGCTGTAAATTCCACAATCCCCACGGCCAAACTTAGACCTGTGTTCTCTACATCACCGGTGATGCGAATGCAATTAAAAGACAAACTGCCGAAACGGACCTCATCCATGGTAATTTACTGTTTTAAATGCGTCTGTGGCGCATAGGTCATAGGTTGACTTTGTGGGAGCTCATCCGCAGTGTGACCCATCGATCCACTATCGAATCGAGAATGTCGCTGTAAGCATATTTCATCCTTTAGCATACTTCCCACTTGACCACCGAATAGCTAGCTGATCAGACAGTGTTTTTTAATTTTAGATAGACACAAAATTTGAGGATTACTAGAACAAGAGAGTGCAAATGCCATAGAACGACGAGCGTTTGCCTGAGAATTACAAGCGTACTTAGAAAGCGTATTTCGCACAGAAGTCGACTGCTGTATGCCCTGAAACCACGGGGATCTCAGCCGGACGGATTCCAGACGGATTCCAGAAAGCCCAGGTTACAATAAATCTTATTTTGACAGTGATGCGTTCGACCCTATATCGGCTAGTAGAATGGCTAGTAAAAATAATGAAACCCAACACTGACGAACTCTTGGTTCATAATCTGAAGTACAACGGTCAATGGACAGAAGTTCGAAAACACAACTGGCCAGTACGGATTTGGGTTCACTGTTTTCTAACGTCACTCAGACAGCAATTGAAAGCTATATTTGTGACTTTGAACAACAGGAGAACATAAGACCCTGATAATAACTGACAAGGCTAATTCTCCTGGGCGATCATTTTCCAGTTTTCCACTCTCAGGGTTGACACTTACTCTAAGTCAGAGAAAATCCCTTGGGTTGTATTCTGGAGAATAAATTTATGGTAAGCCTGGAGAGGAACGTCATTCATAAATTCGCCAAAACCCTTTTGTTCAACCGGCGAATCGTTGGGCGTAATTCAAACGTTAACAGCCCTCCATCCCAATTCTTCTCAGATGTCATCCATTGGTAAATTTAATAGACCCACTAGTCAGGATTAGTTTCAGTAAACCGTCCGTTCCAATCCCTTTTGCAATTCAAGTTGTCCAACTATGATTGCAAGATGTCTGGGTATCCCTTCACATTGTCCTGTTGATCTCATCAGCGCTGATTAGGAGCATGTACTTCTTAAGCCTGCTAGCAATCTCGATAACTGAGTAAGTGTTAGGACCTTATTTTTCGTCAGATAATTTGGGTCAACTTTCTGGGAAGTGAAGCGGCTTTGAGTTGGACGGTCGCGCATGAGCATGCGAGATATTTCAATGCTCTGAACGTTCCGGCGTCACCTCATGAACACCAACTTTTTAAGAGCCTCAATTCAAGATGTGGGCCATTCGAAGTATTCACCGTGGAAACCGGGAATGTTATGAACGGTAGCGATAAAACTTGAATCCTTGATGAATTGAATAATTTTTACTTCTTCTGGCATGATATAGAATAGAAATGACATCCGTTCACGTGGGACACTTAAAGCCAAATGATTGGTCATGCGACAAAAAGTGTTTTCCATGGTTGAGTTCGGTCTGTTGGAAATTCTTGTCGTTGACTGAAATGCAAC
>UZAN01057342.1:0-10010 GCA_900618425.1 Echinostoma caproni
GATCCTCAGGACCTGCAGTGTTCAGGCCGGCTTATGCGAGTCCAATGTTTTGCATCCTTCCAGTAGGATGGTTACCTAGCTTTCTGCACCAACCAACTGAAGTTCAGTCACAAGACTCGATGGCTGTATTTTTTCAAGTACGGTTTCTTTAGTAAACTTCAGTTGGGTTTGGTACATTAATGTCGCACAAACGGACCGAGTGGTTTTTGGGCGTTTGAGTTGAGCGGGGTGGGGGACGGGAAGCGATGGAGGTTGCACTGGTGGTTGGGCTGACAGGCGGAGGAAGGTAGATTGTACTGAACATCAGAACCAATCAGTTATCTTAAGAGAACGGAAGGCAGTATAGATAGTAAAACCGACTTTGTCAATTGTGATCAATATGTGGGGTTGTTGTTTCACAAAGTTGTTTGACATTATTAAAACCGTAAATAAAAACCACAGGATATTTGACTCTCACTAGGGCGACTGATTTATCTCAGTATTATAGTTTTCAATCAGCGGATCAAATAATTGGATGAAAGACATTCGAATGATGAGAAAAATATCTGATAAGTAGTGTAACCAAATTGGAAACTCGATATCTTTCGATCAGGTTTTCAAATCGGATTGTTCCTATTTGACTCACTCCAGGTGACCATTCCTAGATAGTGATATAAAACAGCTGCATGAATGTTTAGGTTGCTGTGGTGTTTGATATATGGGGATCCTGTCTCCCTGTGTTTGACGGTATTCAGATGAATACAGTGCGAGAATATGCAGCCTTTTACCATATGTTTTAAATTGTAACCCTTTGACTAATTTGGATGCTATGCTCTGCGGAACTTTGAGTGTCTTTTGGTCTCGAATCAGTCATGGATTCCAAGCCTAAATAACATACTCGGTGTGTGGTGTAATGTATGCTAATAGCAAACGGGGTAACAAGTCTGTTTTAAATGATCCCAAAACATTTTTAATAATTCACATTGTTTTACGGCTTTTGGTGACGCCCATTACGCAATGTGGGGAACATCTTAGATCCTCGTGAACAATAACTCCCAGATCTCTTTTTTTTGGAGCATGTGGTAATGGATGATTTTCATGTGTGAATAGAAAGCCAGTCCTGTGACACAGCGATGCACCCATGAACTTCCCAACGTTGAATTCGATGTCATTAGTGATGCATCATCGGTAATCTGCATCGAGAGTTTCGTCCCTGATTTCATAATCTTCGGAATGCTGTAATCCGTCGAAAAATAGCAACAGCTTGAGCATATACTGTGTTCAACACCTTACGATTCCGTTAATTTGATGTAGGTACGTAGACTTGGGAAGAGCGGTCTAACGGACACGATTGTTTGTTTATTTTTCTCTGTAAATGGCATGTGCCTACTCACAAGTAGCGTACATGGATGAAGCAAAATGTGCACGTTCACTTAAATCTCGGGGGACATTGGTGTGCGGTTTTCTGAAGTGATGTCAAGAACTGCTTTCAAACTTATACAAAAATAAAGTGAACCGATAATCGAAATGTTTAAAAGAACAACAAATGATTAGGCCAGTATTAAGAACGGGTGAGTATTGTATTTACGAAGCTACGTAATAATACTAATCAATAAAAATATTGTGAATGTTATAGTGTTAATAACACAGCGATGTCGATAGACAATTATAATTATAATTGAAACCGCCATAGTTTAAACGAGCCTAGGGAGGGGGACAATTGTGAAACACAAAAACACAGGTTCACATACACGGCTCAATTCCATACTCTGGAAAACATGTATATATATTAGGGAGGTGGCATATTTTTCTGTTCCCTATTGTCAGAGTGTTATCTCGCTTCGATCCATATTGTGAATGCAATGGGAACTGCAGCCAATAACAATATTATGATCATAATAACAATAATACAGCGTTAATATATAATAGCATAAATAATTTATTTTCAGTGGGTTAATTCTGAACCAACTTTTCAATATATCGCAGTCCATTTTTGTAAGATTTTTATCTGGACTGTGGCACCAGCACTGCCGGGATAATCAACACGTTCGGATGCACACGAGCCCCGTCAAGAAAACTGGTGGAATTGCGTGATCCGAATAACGTAATCTGCAGACAAATGTATTTCACAATTTTACCCCTATATTCGCACTACCTTGAAATGTTTCTCAATTGGGCCGAGCCATTTTGTTATAAGAACAAAGTAGGTCACTTCCAGGCAAGGAACAAAGGTGATTGGTGCTCCATTTTATTGTATTTTAAGAGAGTAAATAGATTATAGCCCCACAGTGATGATTAATACTGTTTGTCGAAATAAATGAGGATCTCAGTTAATCAGAACAGGTTACACGTACGTGGGTCTATATGACCGCACAGCAGTGTCCCTCGTGGACAAGGTAGACTGCAATGCAATTAGAAGATCTTATATTATTGAACGGTAATCAGTTGATTTGCAATCATCCACGGTACATAAATTTGTATTTCTAGCAGTGTTCTTTGATAAGCGAGAATACTATCGAATATAATCCAATATCAGTGAAGAAGTCCCCGGAAATCTCGTCATCTTTAACATAGACGTGGTGTCTTTCTCGGTTTTCATGCATCCTACCCCAAATGAGTACCGAGATGTAATTGATTCTCGTCCATGGACGACGCATTATCAATAGTCTCGTATTTAACCCTCTTAGTTGTCTATGCTCTGAACGTGGAAAGACGATTTAGTATCATAAGGATCCGAATCGAGACCTTCGCAAACATCTAAAAATCCACCCTCGAAGTCTTAAGGTCGTAATTTAAACACGATGGTATCTGCTGTATGTTGATAATGTAGTTACCGGCTTATTATAGCTGTTAGTCTGCCAGATGCTTCTGATATGCAAATGGCGAATTCTTTTCATACAAAGACGGTAGCCTTATAAGCAAAAAACATTTCTATTTTACTATATTGTACTGTAATAACTTCTGTAGGCATGAAGCCTACATTTCAGTTAAAAATGTACAGGTTGAAGTGAGGTAGAAATTCAAAAATATTGATGAAAAAAGAGATTTAAATCGCAAAACTGTTAAAAATTTCTGTGAAAACCTGTTCTTCGTTGACCTGGATTACGTGCTAATGAATGTACCGTAGAGTTACCATATATGTTTTTCGAGAGGGACCACAACGATATTGGGATCTAATTGAAGAATGGGAATAACAGGATGTTAGATCTGCCTGTAGCGGTTGTGTGAAGTCGATAAGTATCTGATGTGCAAACATTTCACATGCATTCACATGACGTTTGTGCACAGATTAATTACCAACTCCTACTCTTTCTTTGGAAGATTGGAAAGAATAACAGGTGGATAATGAAGTAAAACGGGGAAAACACGCTGATACACGAATTTGGAAATAATTGCTTTTGAATACGAAACTGAGGAAGTTTACGGATATGAAAAGAAAGTCGTCGAAGCTTGCTGATGACATATTGAAGTGAGACGTGCAGTGAGGAATGGCATCAATAAAACATTCCCTGGTATTTAATACGGCTTACCCGGGATATTATTTCAGAGCAAGTCGATACCGGTTCCGACGGGAGAGAGGAGCGTAATAATGTAATGAGACATTTGGAGGGATTAAGAGATAAGCCGAATGTGGCGGAAAACCGTTGAACATTTTCCAAGTTGTCAGAAAATTGTGAAAGACCAGAAGAGTCGAGATGGCCTGACATAAAACCTCATTGTCTGCTTATTTGGAGAGAAAAATAAGGTCGCCATCCGACACGTCACTACTATAATCATGGGGAAAGAATTGCACCTTTAAGTACCCTGGAATTGTTCAACAATGGTTTGGACTTTTTTGTATTCATTTTTAAGGACCACATCGTAGATTTCAAATGTTTGATCACTCACTTTTACGATCGAAGACCAGAATGATATTCATAACTGAATAATGCTTGAAACAATCAGTTCTTCAGATTGCATCATTGCATTGTTCCTTCGGTATTCGTGATCGCACAAACTGTTCTGGTTTAGTGGGGGTTAGCTTTGCAGTTATGTGTAAATATTTGAGAAATCGAGAACCTTTGAGAAATTCTACTTTTAGCTTGTTAAATTCGGATTCTGTCTTGGAATGGTGAAATCCGATTGAGGCCAAGGGGCCAGTTCAAATGGTCAAGGAATTAAAGCGATCAGCAAAGCGGTACGGAGTACAATTGTCAGAATTCCACGGACACAGCCGACGACCGCATTTTTCTTGCTTCTGTATGTTCCCAGTCGGCGAACTGATCAGCCACAGCCTCTACATGAGACTCGCCCAACAAATGTGTGCTCAACAAAAAACAACGTGGAAGGATACATTATTTAGGCCTCCAATAATGCCATGAAATACTTTGTAAAAACGCGCTTTCACTCGGCTATTGCTCCACACACAGGTTGAAGAATGTTGAGCATCACCCATTGAAAACCATGGGACACGATTTATCAATCAGTATCAAAAAATGTGGTCAAAACNGGTCAAAACAACACTAATCTAAATAGTTACAATTTAATATACATCACTTCTTGGGAATAAATATGTCTTGAAAAACTAAAGTAAAATAAAATCAAAGATTATTAGAAACGATTTCATCATGGGACCGGAGATCGGATTCACCACGATCACATATTTGTTTGTCCACTCATCCGATAATTGAGATTACTCTTGATGCGGTCTGTGTGCGGGGGGAGGGGTGGTGGACTTGGAAAGGGAAGCTTTAGCACTTTCACAAATTGTTTTTGGGCACACGGAGGGGGGTTGTGTGGGCGAATGCCCACCGCTTCTGCTGTGGCCAGTGTCCGACAGCGAACCGCCTCAATAATCACCCATGAACTTTGTACAAGGGTCGGAAAGCCTCGGCCACGTCCACAGTGTGCTTTTTTCAGCTAGGTGTATGAAACCACTGCACTGGATTTAGTCATTCCGGGGTTCAGCCACGCAGAGTAATGTTCACAAATCCGTTCCGACAATCGCCTGGTCCTGCGGCCTATGTACGTTGGTCCACAAGAACAAGTATATGAGTACACACAGAATGAGACTGCAGTCTGAAACTTTGTCCTTCAGTCACAAACACACAATTGGCTTGGACGTAAACAAGACACGAAGCTTGGATGCATAGAAAGTCTTATCGATTGTGCCGGATAATCTCCTCTGTATGATCTTAGCTGATGTGCCTCTTTTGAAGGACAAATAAATGTGCGCGGATTTTTTTCTTAACCTCGGTGTTGTCTAGAGAGTTTTACTTGCACTGAATCACCTTGGTGACTAAACGCTCCGGATACCCGTTACTTGCAAAGATCGATTTTATAGTCCGGAGCTCTTCTTCCAGCGTGTGCTCACTGCAGATCTTTCTTGCCCTGCCCGCTGGGCAACGAACCAGGTTCCGTTTTACGTACAGTGGTAAAAAGCTTCGGAATTGAATGTATTGGTCTTTCTAAGTGGCTTTTCTATGCACGGAAGGCTGCACCAAACCATCTGATCGACGGGTGATGCAGACATCTAGAAACGGTAATTTGTGGGTACAATCCCTTTCTGAAGTGAAAGTGATGTTGCGATAAGCAATATCGAACCTTTTTAATAGTTACGTTATGTTCGATGTTGTACTGATCACACAATAAATGTCATCTACATACCGCGTGTATAGTACATACAGTCTTCGATGCATGACTGTAATTGAACGTTTTCAAGTTTCACCATGAACAAGTCCTCTAAAAGCGATCCCCGCGCGAGACCTCATGACCACGCCATCCTTTTGTCGATGGTTTTTTTCGGTAAACTTGAAGTAAACATTAGATGCGCAGAAATAAAGCATTTGTTTTAGTCATGCAAAGGGAATCCGAACTCTGGAAATGAGCTTGTTCGTCAATCTGTTGTTTTGTTTTAAATGTGCTCTGTGGGGCAAATTCTACATAATTACAAATAGAATGAATTAGAAAAAAGATTCAAATCGCAGACAGTAATATATATATATATATATTGTTTCACTAACTCAGAAGTCATTCACTGATCGAATAATTTTATTGGAACGCAGTAAGTAACATTCCTGCACACGGAGTTATTGGGCCCGATCTAGGTATTTGGTGCACATTTGGGGTAAGCAGATAAGTACCAGTGATCAATTTGTGCTGTTTTATCTCCGGCTGAACCCGATCACGGGGGGGGGGGGAGTTCACACGAAGATTTGTTTCGAATGATCTGGTAATCTGGGAATTCCATTCAAACGTGGAATCGTAGTACCTGTTGAACGAACCCGTTCAAATGTGACCCTTTTGTTTCAGCGTCCGTAATTCGTCAACTCAAACTACACTCCAGAACAGTACTGGTCTGTTCTGTGCTGGAATCCTATTCACATTTCTGATGTTTCCCATCGTCGTCCAGCGCGCAACGAATGTGTGCATCCATCGTGAAATATAGTTAGAAAGAAGCTTGGTGAGTTTGTGCTCGAGAAACTTTTCTGTGGATGAAAGACAGAGAAGGGAGGTTGACGTTTAATCGATTGTGCAGAAACAAAAAGAATTTAAGCATACTGTTCTCACGAAACGCCTGAATCACTCAAAACTGACAAATGAATTCCCGACGAATCCAAAGATAGATTTGTCCACCATTTTTCTGATATAAATGCAGACAATGCAGACAATCCTCAGAGCCGAATTTCTGCTCTTCTGGTAGAAAGTTCAAGCAATTAGATCTGGAGTTTGAGTTTGAAAACCTTAGTGCGCAGTTATCAGACTTGTGTCCCTCTACTCGATTGAAAACGGAACGACTTCAGTCTACTCTGGTCAATACTTTTTTGAGTATCAGAGTACCAAATGATTGACTAACGGACTAGTTACGGACTATCGTGTCGGACTGATGTACTGGATTGGTGTCCGATGATAGAGTGACCCGAAAATACCGAACCCCGTATCCGCGGCAGAATACAAGATAGGAAATCTACTTATACTCGAAATGGGGACACTGCGGTCTGGAAAAAACAATCAGTCCAACACGACAAAGGCAAACGTGCGAGAAAGGCAATCTCTTGTAAATCGGGGGAAGAATGCGATGTGGGTATAGCGACAGTAGTATTTAAAGATTGGCGAGGACCAATCACCTGGATGGGATAGCTAAGTGACACCAAAGGCGAGTGTGGGGCGACAGGTGGCAACCGTAATCATGGGTTAAGTGACAAAATAAACAACGAACATAACTTGCAAAAATGATTCTATTACGAACCATCGGAAGCCGATTATTGTATTACACAGATGCGTAAACGTCTGCGCGAAATCTCAAGCAACCTTTGTGCTTAGCATAATCCTGTTTGCATGGTGGAATCTGATAACAAGTAATACTGTGCGAGAAAAAAGAGCTCAACGTTTAGTGTGGCGTCGGCTCACTATGTGAATTTAATAAATAGATTGCTGGATTTGAATTATCTACTTCATCTCTACGCTCAATCCTCAGTTCATCCAGTCAACGATACAATCGTAAGCAGTAAATACGAGTTTTGTTCTATTGAAGCTCACCATCCTGTAAGGGATTTGAACTCCGAACCCATCTCACTAAAGGTGCGTGTGTGGTACCACTGTGCTAACCAGCGCATACCAGGACCGAACCAAATGGCCAATTCGGGTTTTTTCAGGGGTATTCTTCAGTGATAGGCAGTCTGTTCATTGTTGACCCAACAGCAACGAACCTCTGTTCGTTCACTATCTAGTAACTTAAATCGAAATCCTCCCACCAATTTAGGACTTCCATGGGGGTTACAAGCTAACTAGCCACAAAGCTACGAGGTTAGGCTAGTAATTCATAGTTAACTCCGTTACTTCTGAATTCTTATAGGCTCTAATAAGTGCAAGACGCGATTCTAGTGCTTCTGAGTGTAAGGTTGCCTCTAAGAGCTGCGGAATATGCGTGAAAGTTGTATCTGGTCACTTCAACTCAAACAATATCAATTGTTCCACACTACTACTCATAAGTAACTATGAGTTAAATACGAAATTGATTTGCGTCAGATATGAACAGAAATCAGTATTCACACTCTCACATTGCAAGTGTTTACCTAGACATGCATATAATTATAAAAAACTCCCTATGAATATAGGTTACACAAATCACTCGGTCACCTATTAAACAATGATTAAGAACTGACGTCTTGTCCGTTTGTGTGTGTTTGTGGGTGTGTGTGAGTGTGAACGACAAGTCAGACAACAAATTCTAGATGTCGAAAACCGTTATACACTGTGTCAAACATCAAACGACGAGAAACGAATTCAGCGCCCGTCTGGACGTTCATTACAATCAACTCGGAGTTTCTATAGAGCTTCAAAGTTAGTTTTCTGTTTCCTTTCATCTAATTAATGCACACATAATCCCCGAAAAATAAATGTTAATTTCGAAGATTGACGTCTGAATCGTGAGTGGGCGTATTTATCTCATGAAGCGTGTTTAAAACGTTTAATCCCCATTTGGGAAGTTTAACCTCGGGTAGGCAGTTGATGTAAGACGCTTTTCTGAAATCAAGCCAAAAGAAATCGCATCTGCGATGCATATAATGAGAAATTTGACTGCGTGGATAGACGAGTTTACTGTATAAAATCCTCGTTGCATTCCTGAGCATGTTGAATGAAAAAAACGCGCTGTTTCGAATTAAACTGTAGATTGGATAGTGCATCATCAAGGAAAGGTTTCTTGCGTTGTTCAACGGAAGTCGGTGATGATCCTTGGCGGCAAATAACAGTGAAGCGAATAACAATAATAATAATAATAATAATAATAATAATAATAATAATAATAATAAAACAATATTTTTGTTGATTGAAACTGCACAAGTTAGCTGGATGTGCTATCTCTGCCAAATTCCAGTGTATCATTCACATTCCTCGCCATCTAACTGTCATGTGACTGTTCTATCCCCCCTTAGATCATGTGACACGTTCCTCGTCCCCGGCATACCCTTGAGATCAGTCCGATAACTCTCCTACACCTCGCCATGCTCATCAACCTAATCTTGCTAATAATTGTGTCATTGGTCGCTCATTCCTTTGCCCATATCTATGTCTGTAATCTACCAAGCCGGCCTTTTTCACTGGTCGCTTTTGACAAACGCCGCCGTAATCTTTTGAGAGGCCAGATTTACGGCAGCCACGACATGACAGTTATGTGTGCTTCCGTATTTCTCTGATTGGATATTATATACGTTTGACTGTATTGTTTATGTACAATTCCGGCAATGCTAAGTGGATAATCGCTTTGCGGGGCCTCTGTTTCGACGCGTTTCTGTTCACTGTTTGGTTGGTCCATTGTATCCGACAGATCCGATCACCTCATCAATTGAAGCATGTAGTCATGTCTATTCTTAGTACGCAATCAGGTTGTCAACCCTAATGTTTTAGTTGACTGGAATTGAGGTGGATTGTCTACCACTCACTCCATCACTGGACATCAATCCGATAAAAACATGAGGGGATTTTATTGTAGTTTATAGTATACACAACAGAGATGCTACGCAACTTCCCATGAGGGTAGTCGTGGCCGAGTGGATCAGCCACCAACTCGTGACTCGGGGATCCCGATTTGGAACCGTTGGTCGTCTTCCCCGTTTCTCTATTTGACCAGACAGCCATGACTCCCTTCCTGAAAGTTGGCTGTACATTTTTCTAATCAATANTAGAAAGAGAGAGGGATTATGGACTAGTCTAATCCAATCGAATTAAAAGTAGTGTGATGAGAAGGGGGTTTAGAAGCATGAGATGGAATGCAGTGGGAGGATAGCTTTCAATGCTAAGTCGCAATCGAAGTGGTGTGGCTGTCACTCACTCACAACGGTAAAGATGGTACCTTACCTTAACGCGTGAGTGTCATGTCAAGATAAGCTGCGCGGAGACATGCCCAAAGGTCCCCCTGAAACCGGTGTTGTTGTCATTTCTGCCTAACCAGAATTCTTCTTTGTTAATGCATTTTTGGAGCAAAAATCAGTGTTCTTTATTTTGTTTGTCTGTGTATTTCGACGGAAACTGCAGTTGCATAGGGTTGACCG
>UZAN01057347.1:0-10223 GCA_900618425.1 Echinostoma caproni
GAGCTCTCATCTTCTCGGATAACTATCCATTCGGAACCGAGATGAAGCGAACGCCCAAATGCTGTTTTCCCCACATATACGAATAGAACTCAGTTAGCATGCTTGGGTATGAATGAATCTCACGTGACATATGGATTGGTGCGATACATTCTCCTGCTTCAATGTGGTTCTCATTTTTTTTGTCTATATCGTTTTCAGTTTTAGATGTCCGAATTTCAATTTAAGATGTCCGAATATCAATTTGGCATGTCATGTTGCTATGTGGATAGTACAAACTACTGGGTGAGAACGTTCGATGGGACCCCTGTTTACTCAGAACCATGTGCGTTCTACCTGCATATACTGATCTATGGCCCCGAAACTTGCTTGTTTGCTTGCTCAAGTGAGAAATGTGGTCATCGTGTGAGAGACTCCACCGAACCCTAATGCGCTCCTTTTTGTTTCGTATTAAACCAAGCCTTCGTCGGTTTGCTTCTGGTGGCTGAATTGTGGCTTGCATTGCCCAGTCTGTGAGAGCAAACAGGCAAACAAGATCATCGTCGGTGCATAATTTCGTTGAGCGTGGGATGATATTTTCGGGGGCCATAGATCAGTATATGCAGGTAGGACGCACATGGATCTGGGTAAACACGGGTCCCATCGAACGTTCTCACCCTGTACCGTGTACTATTCACATAACAACATGACAACTTGAATTGAAATTCGGACATCTTAAACTGTAAAAGGTATAGATGCAAAATGAGAAACTACTTAATATGTTTTGTAGATTGCTCGGAAACTGCTTGTTTTAACCTTTCAGTAGCTCAAATGGTTGTGCCACCTCTGGTTATGTTTCCGCTAATGTTCTTATCGAAGCCTATGTAAGTTCATCGCCATTGGGAGACTGTGCTTACTATGGCATACTATTCTCTTTAGGTCCACTATTCTCACCAAGGCCTGGAAAAAATGACTTCTGTTATAATTTCAAAGATTATTGTTGGGTTGTGGAAAGTTGTTTGTTTGGATGAGCAATATGAGAGCATGGATAATCTGGGTTACATACACTAAAGCGTCTTATCTGAAACGGTTCAATCATAATTTAAGCAAGCATGCAGGACAATTGATGGAACAGCCCGACGGTAGATGTGAATCTTCTATGGTTACAATGTTCAACTCGATAAGTCTGTCTAGGAGGTCTTGTTCACTTTTGATCATTCCCTCAATGATACCGGGGTACAATCTGTTAGAGTATACAATAGATCTTTTCCTAGAATGTTTTCAAAACGTTTCTCGTCACTGATCTATCAACCAAATGAATTATCTAGGATTACCTATTGCTTTGTTTTTGGTTCTCAAACACCCCATTAGCGCCTCAGCCTCATTGAAGTACACGAATAATTCCTTCCCGAAATGCATGAGAATTTTTGTTGGCAATTGTTTTGTGGAACAAAGCGTCATACAGATTGAGTAAACTCACTCTCTCTTTTCCTTCCATTCACCACATGTACACGTTTCTTTGCCACCTGATAAATATACTTATAGAATGAACATCCTTTGCAGGATATGTGGGGCACTTAGTTGAGTGAAAGAATATGCTATTTGACTACTTCAATTTTATGCGTTACTTTGAACTTTTTTTCGGTGAACGATGAAGAATGTATTCGAATGATGTATGCTATACACCATGGGACAAAATTATTTGTACAAACCGACCGTGAAATTGAAACGATAACCGTACGGATTGATCGTAACTGGTTCACCTAGTTCACCGTGAAGGGAATGCATGCTATCATCCAATCGCTTGTTGTACCCAACAAAGTTAAATCAGGTATCTGTCCGAGGTCTGCAGTCATAAAGCAGAGTGAGTGGCATTGACATACTTTTGTTGTACTCTTCGGGGTTACAAACGCCGGTTTGGTGAACGGGCACTGCATTGACAAACTCAAGAATATCTAAAGCATGGTTTAAGCGGGCAAATCAAACATGCTGCTGCGGTTATTAATCACCCGTTTAGCTAGCTGCTATTGTCTTATCATTTGTTTTGCACATCCTCATCCTTTCCCCTTCTCTAATCTTAGTCATGACCCCACCCCATTGATTAGACTCCACGCTTCTTATTTCTATATTGTATAACCCTCACTTTGATCCACTCTCTTGACAACGTTTCTATTGGANNNNTTATTTTTATATGTTCTAAATTCATTCTCGTCTTTTGTCATACGCGAACTGTTCTTTTACGTAGTGCTCATTGATCATTTCACACTTTCTTTTGTCAGCGGATAATCGTGCCTTCCTTGATTGAACTATCGTTTTCCACTCGAACCACCGTAACTATATAAATGTTCACCAACGTTATTCTTCATAAAACATCACAATCCACTTAACTTCCATAGACAAGGGAATGGGAGCCCGCAATCTTGATGAGCGATATCGATGTCGCTCGTATTGCGGCACTTGTTTTATTCCAATATTTACGATTCAGTTAGTAGCTCNTACAAGCGAATACTTTAAGATTTGCATTAAATAGGTGTAGTGAAAAAAATATATAGACATATATATATATACCCACAGCTAACAAAAGTCCGAACTTGACTACATAAGTGGGATTCTTCTAGTGTGATAAATGCATTGATCATTTTTTTTTATAACCAACTACTTCTTTTAATTCATTCATGTTTGATTTGCCCCAAACCCGCCCGTTATCAAGAGTTGTGAGACACGCGGATCGTTTATCTACGTATAGATGGAAAGACTTACAGAAATTTCAACTCACCTTTCCCAAGCGTTCATCTTCTCCATAAGAGAAGTTGCTCATCAAAGGTGGTAGGGTTACTATAGTCGCATCAATAACGTGGATTGTGAAATATATTTTTTGTATGTACGAAAACGATTTATTGACGAAGTGTCCACTTCAGTCAAAGGTGTATTTTACTCGAAGGCAAAGGTAATTTGGATCTTCATCATTCACAAGTACCCAATTCACAATCAGTGTTTGGATCTTAAATCTCCCAGAAAACATTTTGAACAAGTAATGGCATTAACACAGTTTGGTTCAATATCTGCTCTGATGTTCCAGTTCGGTAGGTTTGTCTAGAAATTGTTTCAAGTAGGTCCGTACCAGCACGGTTTCGTTCTGGAATAGAAATCGTTAGAGCCGATAGTCTTCATCTATGCGAACAACTTAGACAAGCAAAGCACTGTGCCACTGCAGTTGGAACAGGACAGAAAAAGAAAGCTCACCTAGACGACTTGGAAAGATACACGCCCTACATACTTGAAGGATATTTTGTGACCGAATCCGCTAGTACTAGCTTCCAGAAAACCACAATAGTGAACGAGCCTGAGAGTAAATTATTGTTATGATTGTAGACTAAAAGGCTTCAATAAATACGAAATTTCGTCAATTATGTGAGATGCGTTTCTTTTTGGATTGTGAATTGTCCGGTTTTGGGGCAAACGAACTCTATGTATTTCACGACTTTTGAAACCAACGTATTTTCTCAATTTTCAGACCCGGAAATCAGCAAATTGTGGGCTGTTTCACCAACAAAGTCGATAATTGAGGTAAATGTGATAACCAAAAGCCACTGTCCATTGATTTATGCCTTCAGTGGGAGTTACAATGATAACGAGGAACTAAGACTATACTTCGAAACCCCGTGGAACTTTAGACTGCGCATTGAGAGAGTACAAGATTCTTCACAAAGTGACAAGGATTTGCTTGACAATGTGAAATACGAAATTTACAACGACTCTGCGTGAATCCGACAGTAAACCGCCAACAGTTGATATCTCTTGATTTGATACGTTGAGCAAAGGCTTATAATAAGTCAGCGGGTTGACCGTCCCGATTGGGTGCAATACCTACCCAAACCTGCAGCTATTTATCGATTATTTGTTCTAATATGCATGCTTTATGCGAGACCACGAGCATTTTCCTAACTTAATGTTCGGTTCTTCATGCCCAAGGGTTTAATATTTTGCCTAAGAATACAAATCAATACGTGGTTCACTTTGTTGATGAAGATGACGATGTTCACTATCATGATTACGATCATCTAGCACATCAGAATCTTATATCGTCATCATTATCATCATCATCGTCGTCATCGTCATCAAGGTCATCATTCGAATTGTAATGATAGTAGTAATAATAATCATTATCATCACAGTCACCATTCAGGTTATCATCATCATTTCAAGGACTCGGATGACGTCTGTGCTCAGTCCTAACATGATAACTTGGGGGAAGATAATAACGTTGACGTTGATGATTTGAATGCCGTCAGTTCCATCCGATCGTGTTGATGTGCAAGAGTGTTATACGCTTTGAAGAACCCATCCCCTAGCATAACCCCGAAGTTTATAAGTATCCACGGGTATTTTACATACACACCGCATCCCCGTTCCTCGGTTTACTTCATCGAACTTAGCACTCAGATTGCACGGGGAATCTGCTCAACAAGGCTCACAATTCGGCTTTCTGTCTGACATCCCTATTCACACTTCAGGTTACTTGCTCAATGTGGACAATCGCAGACATATGGGGTGTAAATGGTTTTCTGATCATTGTATTACATTTATTTTACTTTCATTAATAACGCGCTACTACCAATATGAAGAAATACAGTAGCATGTGATATTGTTCATATCCGTCTGTTGAATTTACTTCTCTGCCTAATGGTTGTCACAGTTAATTCGTAGTTTACTAACTGCGCACATTACGTGTTCGCGCCATGTGCTTGATTACGAAGCAAACCCGTGAAATCATTGTTTGCCTTAAACGTTTCAGTACACCAACTGTCATCCAGGAGACTATTTATCCTTTTTCGTTTGTTTAAAAGCTGATAGAAATATGGAAGCAGCCGAGCTGCGGATAAACATGCAAATGCCTGGATCCCGAACACTAATTTGCCTAACAATTGCCCGCTTTCGGTGTTACGTTCAGCGCACTGTGTTCAGGCATTTCATCCGTCAGAACAACTGGAAATCTAATGTTTTTTTCTATTACACCTTCTGGACTATAGCTTGGCAGGTTAATCTCGTTCTGTCTACATCAAATCTACAGTTGTGCTCAAAATAATGTTCTTTCACTTTTGTAATCACATCAGTTCTGCAAATCCAACTGTGAGAAAGAAATCGATTGAAAAAAATAGTTGACATAGATAAATGCCCTAGAATAATTTGCATTAGTTGAAACTCTATGAATAAAAATTCATCTTCCCCATCATTGAAAAGGACTTTTGATTTAGTCCTTCGTTTGCAGCACATATAACTGTGTCTGTGTGTAGTCTGTTCGGAACTATGCACAATGACACCTCATTTCGCGACAGTACACTGGTCTGGAAGCAGGTTGGACTAAGATCTGCGCATTGGGAATGAGCAGGCCAAGAAATGGGGGCGAACTGAAAAAACCAAATGGAATAAAGTGTGGTTAAACCGTCGGCATGAGAGATTATTGGTAGGACGAGAAATCAAACATTCGTCATAATTTAGAGTACCCTAGGTCGGTGAACTCATGCTACGTGGGAATCTGATAGATGGTGTATCAAAAATAGCACACTGAATTTAGAACGTCTCTAATGGTCAAATACAAACGTATTGGTCTGTGAAATAGAGATCGACCGGCATTGTCCATGACAATTCTGCTAGCGCTCCATAGAATGTACCTTAAGGATCCAGTTTCCTCGGAGAGTAAGTGGTAGATAGAATTAGGGGAGATCATGATCCTTTAATGCTGGACTGGAACACGCAATTCTAGTCTCTGAAGACAGCAATCACTATTTCGCAAAAGGGANTTTTGCCACAAAAAAGTCACAGGTATAAACTTACTTCCGTGAACGAGCACTACGAATAACGCACCTCGAATCCACGTGTTGTTCTTACGGCGAAAATTCAGGTTGAGAACCGTGGATGCCTTTGTGACAGCTAAAAAGACGCTGTACGGGGAATGGGACAGCACAGTCATTCGCTAATCTAGGAAGCTAGATTCCAATGTTGTTAGTGTACCAAAGGCAAAGTATCTAAACACTGGTGGATTTCCCAGCCAACGACGGTGTGAAGTCGTTATCCATTTCCTAATCCGAGCTTGTTTCAAAATCGAGTAAGTTTCGAAAAAGATCGCGACATTTTACGCACATTGTATGTGTTCAGCAATGATAAATTGAGAGAATGCTTTGAAATCGTTGTCAACAGAAGTGCTGATGGACATTACAAGATAACGGCCTAGCCAGTATGAATTCAAGCGTCACAGATTTATTGTTACTGCGACCAGAAGGTGGTTTCAATCTGCGCGGATGATGGTGATGTTGACGATGGTGATGCTAATGATGATAATGATGAGAAGGAGGAAAACAAGAGTTTTTAAACAAAATAGGAAGCTGATTTTGGTCAATTCATTGATACAAATCTCTAACTGAGCGACACTGGATACAGGTTTTCAGGGTGATTCGAAAACGATATCAATTAATTATAAAGAAATGAGATGATAGGGCTACATTTACAACGCTTAATTGCCAGACGGTAAGGTATTTATTTATTTTTGCCTACCGAGCTGATTCCACTGTGTTTTAACATCGGTCTCTTCAATGTGCCAGAACGAATTTCGAAAAATTTAAGTGATTGATATATGAAATACAGGTTTTGTTGATATCGTTCAAATTTAGGATTGATTTGAAGGGGAAACACCGATAAACGTGTGAATTTGATTTACTCGTCGATCTCGATTAGCAGAAAGCGGACTACAAGTCAAAGGGATTCATAAGCGACTACAATAATATTCGCGGTTTATCCGATAATTCGCTTATTGGTCTATCATGGCGTGAAACTATTACAACCAAAGCGAACGCACAATTCGTTCGATTCGGCAAGTCAGAAGAGTTGGAACTGTTGATCAAAAATTTCCTATTACAGTTAAGAAATTGGGCTTGCACCAACGCCAAGGAATGTCCGGCTAAAACTCAAATTCCCGAGTGCTGCGATCCTCAATACGAGGAGTTTTTCGATGACTACCGCAGATCATTGGCACCAAACCGACCAAACCCGTTTCAGGGAGCCTGCCAACCGCGGAGTGAATCCCACAGATGTGGACTTAACACCTCTGCGGTAAATATCCCGGAGTTGCAGATTATCGAAATCTCTAGTCAGCATTCCAAAGCATTCTGAAACGCCGAATAAGGAGAATGCTCAGCTGGCATTACCAGACCACACAGTATTTGTATTTGTATAACTTTTGCAAGCTGAGCTATGCTTACATTTCAGTTGAAAATTGTACACTGGTTGTCACACGGGAGAAAATATAAAAGTAAAGATAGATCCAATAGAGTGCTGAGTAAAAAATATGTTTCCAGAGTTGATTCCTCCAAGTGAAGATAGTTTATCTACAACTCGTCCCTTGTTGGTCAAGATTCGAACCAGATACGGTACGGTTTTTATGAATGTTTATTCGAGGGGATGGATATCGATGAAAGGAACGAGTGGTCGAGTGGGATCGAGTGTATCGAGTGGTCATACTAGGCGGGGCCTTTGAATTTCGGCCGTGCTTTTCGAAATTGGACAACTATTTACGTTTTTCCAGTGGATACTATTGACCGTACACGTTCACATCAATTCACCAATTTCTTCAAGGTCAAATGCTGACCTACAACTTCCACTTTATAGGATCTTTCTGTTTTCGCGAATGACGCTGAAATCTCAGCTTTTCTTCATTCCGTGAAGAATCGTTGCAAACGGCTGAGAAATAAACGTCAAGGTCACCATAAAAAGCATCTCGCTGGCTGGCAGTTTGCTCTTCGGCGAAATTCTATCAACAGGATGACCAATCCGTCCATTTGTTCGAGTAACATTCGCTAACTTGTGGGGAAAGTCGATGACGTCCAGAATCTGGTGCAACAGAAACAATGCAAAAGTGTTGGAGTCATTTTACTGGTTACTGGTTACACCCAGATATTGAGGATGCTGTGGTCGGATTAGAAAGACGGTTTTGTTATTTTCAGGAGTGATCAGATTGTGAAATTTGGCAACAGAGTTGACGGAGTGGTCACTTTCGTAAATCGAAGTTGGTGTAAGAAATCTCGTATGATTTTTTCCTACTCAACAAGTAAAATTAACTGTACTTTTGTTTGCTGCAAGCCCCGCTTTCTCAGCAAATTTCGCTTCATTTACTTTGTGAATATTTATATTGCCCCTGATACACTCGCCCCCGACTTAAGACTATTTTCTGATACTGTAGTGACGCGATTCACCAGTTGTATTGACCAGTCCTTGTGTATTACCGCTGGTGACTTTAATCGCTTTGATACTTCCTTTCTAATCACTCTAGGCCTAAAGAACATTGTCAATTTTCCCACGCTTACCAGTGCCTTTCTTGATGGTATTTATATGAATAGTCCCAATGTGTTTCGCGTTTTTAAACGAGCCCATATTAGAACTTCTGACCACTGTACCATTCTTCTTTACCCCAAAATATATTGTAAAACTAATCACTGCCTTCATACACGATCCACTTCTCGTACGCTACGGAAGAGAAATTGTTCTCTTGAGAACTTGTCCCGACTGCGGGACTTAGTTTCTTCCACTGACTTTTCTGTGTTCTTCCATAACCAGTTGTCTTCTTCTTGTGAACACCTTACCGATTTCTGCTATGACCAATGCTGTCCGGTTGAAACTATTCATATTCAAACCGATAGGTTTTCCTCCCCCTTCTTAAGCGACTTCGTCGTGCTAAAGAGACGGCATATATGGCCGGCAGGCGTAACAGTGTCGAAGAGCTCTCCGTTCTGATTGGAGAAGGAGTAAGACGCCTGAACGGGATGTACGTCGAGACTGTTTTGGGCAATAAAAACTTTCGTGAGATGTTGACTACCTTGCAGAAACTCTGTGGCTCACGTATCAGTTCTTGTCCCAACGTTGAGGTACTTAACCGTCAATTTGCTTCTGTACCTGCATCTAGCTCCCTCACACCTCTTTTTCCTACCCGTGATGCAATTAACCCTGTTTCTCCGGACGAGGTCCTCCAAGTTTTGAGGAGAATCAAGGCCAATAAAGCTCATGGTCCCGATGGATTAGCACCTCATTTATTGGAGGCTGCGCCGGCCAGCTTGTGACACCTATTGCTGAATTGTTTAGTACTTGTTTGTCATCTAGAACGATCCCCGATTGTTGGAGGTCAGCCCGGATCAGACCAATACCAAAGAAAGCATCGTCAAAGTACCGTCCTATTGCCTGCACATCTATGTTGCTGAAGGCTTTTGAAAATGTTTTGCTGCACCGCATGATACCCTACTGTAACGCCCATGACCCTTTACAATTTGCTTAGAAACTCAATTTATCCACACTTGACCCCGTTGCTCATATTGTTCATTCTGTTGTTTCCGTCTGTTACAGTCTCAATCAGGTTAACCCGTAGTTAGCCCGGAGGACAAAACACAGAACACCTATAGTTCAGAGCACGTAGCTTTACTTAGTGGATCTTGCGTCACGTGACAATCTACAGTAGGACAATGACTAATAGGTCAACCAATAGGAAGGAGCCGTGGTGCCTGTGTTCGTGTGCGAGCGGGCGAGCGCCCGTGTGTGTGCATATGTATGTGGGTGACGTAAACACTGGTCTTTGTCTGAGAGTGAGACGGAGAATAGAGTGATGGCATAATCGACGTTGACACATATCACATTCCTTTCCCTTTTGTGTGATTAGACCCTATCCTGCCTGATATCTGTTCATTGGCTTGGATTCTCTGCTTGATCGGCGGAGAGTCTACTCAGGTCCTGAGTCCTCATGGTGGGATGTGGAATTATTCTCAATGACAGGAGTCGTTTCGTATGGTTTATCCTCGGGTACATGTCTAGTACGAACTTGGTCGTTATGGCGTGTCACTATTCTTCCGTCCGCGAGCTCGATTCCACTTTGCTGGTCGTCCGTGCAGCTTACTACACCCGGCTCCCAAGATGATTCATGTGGTAATTTGGTGTACACTAGGTCGTCTTCGAAGTTCCTGTGTTTGGCTGAATGGTCAAATATATCTTTCATTTTTCCTTGTTTTCCCATGATATCAGCTCTTGGTTCTCGGAAAACGAGGCTCAGTCTCGTTCGTAGTTTACGTCCAAACATTAGTTCCGCCGGACTTTTTCCCGTGCTTTCTGTTGGGGTTGTACGATATGACAATAAGAACCTCGCCAATTGGGTCCTTATAGTTCCAGATTGTTGTTTCCGTAAACCTTGTTTGACGGTTTGAACGGCTCGTTCC
>UZAN01057354.1:0-12896 GCA_900618425.1 Echinostoma caproni
AATTGAGACCAATCAAGGAGGGATTCCTCGAAAGCGTTTGCAGTCCCATTCCTTGCTGTCATTTCCCGCTCAGTTTATTCGAACTGGTTCATCTTTATTTTCCTAGAATGGGTTAATAATGATGTGATTATTATAAATAAAACAGTTGTACATTATGGTGGAAGTCATATGATCAATTCTGTGGTTAGCCTAAAGTTGCAGCAGAATGGAGGAATATGAGGAATTAATATGGAATAATGTGGTCAGAAAAGTTTCCCCTGAAGAAAGGTTGGTGGATTCGGGATAATTAGACACAGATTTGAAAAGGGCCGTATGCCGGGCGCAATGTACCGGCTGCGGGCGTCCTAAGATATTCCAATTTCAGCGATATATACCAGCTACGCAGGATGGTAGATCTAAATTCGGCTATAAATAAAGAGTTTATAATCGTAACTATTGTGAACAACTAACGGGACTAACCTACTTTTCATCGATACGGTTTATTTTGTCACAAAACTGTCAACCGATTTTTATACTACTTATTAGCACCTACAACTGGTGACACTGCTATGTCGGAGTTCCTGATATTTATCCACTTTTTCGAATTCCCGAGGGGTGCGATATAGTAGGAGATTGACTGTAGTTCGTTTTAGCATGCTTTTTAACGCATTTTAATGGAAATTCACAGAGAGCAAATATCACGCAACCAAATTCTAACGTACCGCCAAGGTTAGTTCAGTTCAGCTCTCACAGGACGATAGAGGCTTTCTCCAACCGAGCGTCCAGATGTTTGCTCCAGCCGGAACTAAGTTCTTTCGGAGCTTCGACTTCTTGTCGACCGTTTGACCACAGCCGCTTTCTTCGTTCGAAAAGACCTCCTTTATGGGGTTCGTATCTGAAAGAGGAGGTTATTCGAAAAATAGGCAGCATGGAACAGCTACTCTCAATAGTAGACACCCTACCAAATATCTGGATAGAGGCTGATCCAGACCCTTTCTAGTTGCCTTCTGAACTCCTCGATTGTCCTACAGTCTAGTAGTGAAGATGGTAGTTGGTTCTGCTCATCTATCACTCTACTTCTGAAGAAGTTTTACCTAAGGGTGAGTCGGCTCCTAGGCTTCATTAGCTTCAGATGATACTCCCTCGCTGACTCCAGTTGTGCTCGGGAAAACGGGCTGTCCGCCTCTAGCCCATTTAGCCCCTTCATTATTTTGAAGGTCTCGATGATGTCGCCTCTCAGGCGTCTCCTTTCCATGGAGAAAAGCCCTAGGAATCCTAACCTCTACCTATATGACTTACCCCCATTCCCGCGATCATCCTAGTAGCCGATCGTTGGACTCTCTCAATGCAAATTATATCCTTCTTCAAATAAGGCACCCAAGCCTGCACGCAGTACTCTAACTGTGGTCTAACCATGGCCTTATATGGAGATACAAAAACCTCAGCCTTCCATGATGATAGGGCCGCCTCAAGCTGAAACAATTGCCGCCTTGCTTTGTGTACGGCGGCCAGGCATTAATCACTGGGCTTAAAGTCCTCGCGGACCGAAATTTCCCGATCCAGCATTCGGTCTACGCGAGCGAAGACAATCGGTTTAGTGGTCTTGAAGTCATGAAGTCTTACACGGATGCGAGGCTAGGCCTAATGGTCTCGGATCTTAGTAGTTTCCAAGGTTTCTTCTGGTCCTGTGTCCCGGCGATCGGGTACGGACAAGACTATACTGCACTGGATATTGGGAAATTGGTGTGAGTTCGCGTTCTGTTTTCATAGGAAGGTTACCTGAAATGAGGTAAGAGGAGGAGAGAGGGGTGCAGTATCTGCATGCAGTGCGATAAATCTGAAAGTACAGGAAAAAGTCCTATAAGGTGGGGAGATGTTTACCGTTCAGGGATTAGACCAAGATACAGATCTAGATTCCTTTTGAACGCGGATCTTGTGGGGGCATTAACTACATCGTGGAGGAGGCTATTCCAAAGAGGAATGACCCTGTGGGTGAAAGAGCACTAACGGACTAGTGTATGAGAACGCGGTTTGAAGAGTTTCATACTATGCCCACGAAGATTGTCCGTACTACTGCGCACGAAGAAGTCATCGACCCTGCCGGAATTGAAGAGATTGTAAAAGGCGTGTAGAGTAAGGGGTGGAGGACAATCCATGCACAAGTTTTGTCGCCCTCCGTTGTACACGCTCCAGGGCCGTACAGTAGCACACCAGGCGGGAATGAGCAACTTGACTCCCGTAGCCCAATAAGGGTCGGATGCACATGCTATATAGAAGTTGAAAGTGATCTCTATCTATTCTGGGAAATGAACACCTTAGGAATTTAAGAACACAGAAGGCGGATCCACTGGCTTTTTGTTGGTGGTAAGAGAATGAAAGTGATCTGGTCAGCCAGAAACCAAGGACCTTGTGCTGTTCTACACCCTCCAAACCCTCTCAAACGACATACTAACGCATTTGTCGTCGTTTATTGGAAGGTTCCAGGCCGTAGATCAGTCTTTGACTGCATCCATTGCTGACTGAACAGCCACCGGTTCGGTGCGCCAAATTGTCACATCATTAGCATACATTGCTACGTTGACTCCGATCCTGTGTGGCAGGTCATTATTGTATAAGAGGAAGAGTACGGGGTCAAGGAAGGAACCTTGCGGGACTCCGGTAGAAATGGAAAGGAGCGGAGGGGGGAGGACACGATCGAACGCCTTTGCAAAATCAATGAAAATTGCGTAAGGAATCAAGCCGTCATCATGGGCTTGTGTCAGACTGTCCATAACCGATAGCATATTGGAGATGCAGGATCTGCCAGGGCGAAAGCCGTGTTGGGTTTGAGAAAGAAGCTAATTGTCTGTTAAGTGTCTTAGAATTGCTTTTTTAAACCCGTTCAAAGACCTTGCTGGGCACGCTAGTCAGGCTGATGGGTCTATAACTACTTGGAGTGTGTCGGTCCCCGTTTTTAAATTGGGGGAATATGATGCCTCTCTTCCAAGACGTAGGGAACATTTCAACATATAGACACTTTTGGAAGAGGGTGGAATGGTACGGGGTAAGATTAGAGGCGGCTTCTTTTAACACAAGAGAGTGTATACTGCCTAGTCCCATCGAACTAAAGGGATTAAGGGATTTGAGGAGTGCTTCGGTCTCCCCTGGAAGAATGCTGAAATGTTCTAATGGCGGTGGTGTATTAAGAGAGGGAAGATTGGAGTGGAAAAAGACAGGAGGAAAATTAAAAGCGGATTCATAATGAGACCAAAAGATCTCAGCTACCTGAGCAGAGGAGGTTACAGGAGAGCCGTCAGGTAGCTTGAGGTCTAGTGCAGAGAGAGTTGATTGCCTTTTACGGTGGAGTGACTTAAATAAGGAATTAGAGTTAGTTCTAGCACAAAGACGAATTGCTTTCCGGTGTCTATCGTGGAATTCCATAACTCTCTGCTTACATTAGTTGCGGATTCGCTTGAAAAACTAATAACCAATAGGTGCAGTTTCCTATCGTCTACTGGTTTACGCTCCTCGGCCATCGCACAATTGCGACAAATAATTATATCGTGCAAATGAAAATGAATCGTGAGAAACAAGTGCAAACGAAATTGGATTTGACTTACAAGGTAGACGGTACGGGCTCGCCAATAAAGCTAACCGATAAGTTTTCTTACGAATCTTAAATTGCGCGCGACTTCTTAGTGTCTCGTTACCCGAGGTAGACAAAAATACTAGTGGGAGTCTTCAATGTTTATTGGCGTATCATGGAACTAGAAACTACCGAATACGTGCCGAGGTGACGCTAAACAATGCAAGCAATAAATGCAGTAGCAAATCGGAATCGTGCTACACGTGTTGCGTGGGTTTGAACAGGACCCAGCTTATATATACACCTGAGTGGAAAACCGTGCTCAGTAAAACAAGCAGAAGTGAAACGAAGAAGTATCACAGTTGGAGTCAGCGTTGATTGTGAAGAAAATATGAACAAAAAATGCCCTGGTGGATTGCGCCCTTTCTTTGCACAACAATGGTCACTACAATAAATGCGTATAGACAAAACGTGTCCCCTTACTTTGTTTGCGCCCTTCACACACTGGGTGCTGGGTTTGAAATCCCACGTAACCATTATGCCATTAACTCAAAGATCGGTCCCAGTATGACGTCAGCGAGCGGTTGTATAATCGCTGGTTGAATTCCGTCAGGCCCCGCCGCCTTGAACCTGTTGAGCCGAGTCAACTCTTGCTGCACATCCTGAGTTTCCACCGTGGNTAGGGGCGTGGTGCTGTTACTTTTGATCGATGGAAGGTTATCTGTCACCCTGGGGGTGCTGTGCGTGCTTTTGAAGAGCTGTAACAGGATACGTGCTCTATCGCCTTTACTCACTGCCAGTTCTCCGGTGAACGATTCTAGAGTATCAACCGTTTCCCGAGTGTTCCGCTTAGATTGAGCATATGCGTAGAAACACTTGGGATTTCGTTTGACGTTTAGCTTCAAGTTTCTCTCGAATTGGTATTTAGCACTTTCTGCGCATAGTTGCGCGCTCGTTTGTAACTATTCCACGACTGATGTATGCCATACAGTTTATAGACTGCCCACCGTCTTCTACGAATGGTTATATCCCTATCTATATTTGCTCTCCACTAAGGACGACGTTGCTTTTTTCTTAACGGAACCAAAGGCGCAAACCCGTCCGTGAGCAAGAGAAGTCTTACCTTGATATGGCTCCATCTGGTTTCCAGAGGTGCATCGGCCACCTTGGGTACCCAGTTTATATCCTACGCCGCTCTGGCCAGTTCTTCGTGATTGATTTTTCCATATCGCCTCTCTAGTTTGGCCGCTGGTTTGATGTGTCTGTTTTCTAGCATTAGTCGGAGGAGTACATGATCACTTTCCCCCAGGGGCTCATTCTGAGGTATTGTCCTTATGTCCATAGGGGTTCTCGTGATCACTGTATCCAGTGTGAACGGCCTGTCATTTACTCTAAACCGGGTGGCATTTCGTATGTTTTGTGATAATCCTTGCTGATGTAGCCAATTTGGAGGCAGTCCATATCCGGTACCTGCCGGTGCCCTGTTTCTACTCTAGTTGATCTCTGGCATGTTGAAGTCCCTCACTAACAACAACCTTATGGATGTGGCAAGGAATAATTGCAGCTGAGCAATCAATTCCTGATCTCTTGCATTCGCCTGCGGAGCCCAGCAGACGCACATGACGGCTAATGCGTCACTGTCCATTTCAACTACACAACTGATGGTTTGTTTGCTGGGAGCCGCCAGGGCTTCTGCTGCCTCCCATTGTCTGTGATCTGACTTTATCGTTATCAGAACCCCTTCCCCCTTGCTACCATGTAGTCTATATTCTCTATAAATTGTGTAGTCATCCATCCCCGGGATGCTGTGGTTCTTCCGCATCCATGATTCAGTTTTGGCCACGATGTCTATACCTAGGGTGCGCCGTCGCACCTCTCCCCACTTATCACGTATGCTGCAAGCATTGATGTACCACAGTCTGACTGTTTCTGCTTGAGAATGCCTTCCAGATCGATAGCTGACTTCCGGGGATCCTCGAGCGTAATGCCCGAGGCGTTGCCCATTTTTGGGAGGATTTACGCTGTGGTCGTGGCTTTTTCCACTTCCCAAGCCATTCCACTTTTCGCCTTGAATATGGCTTTTATCGTCATCTAACCGCCTCTTCTACCCCCATAGCTAAATCCCCGTTCGCCTTTGGAGTAATTAATCTCCGTTGCAATCGAAGAGCTGGGAACGTTTTAGCTACTGGGGATTTCGCTGCTTTTATTACCCATGTAACTGGTTCCTCACAGCTCACTGTGGCTTCCTTCTCTGAGCTGCCAACTGCAATTAAGTTCCTCAGTTGCGGGGCTTTGTTCTTTGTTTGTGATGGGTTAGACCTTTCCTTGCGGACCGTGGCATTGCCTTCTTTAGAACTGTTCTGTGGGCTCTTTCCTACATATAGTTTTGCTGGTACATTGTTTGGTACTTTCGGGGTGGATTTACTCAATGGATCTCTAGTCCTTGGCACACGAAGTACTACGTCTTTGGTGTGATGAGCGCTTACATCATTTCCTCTTCTAACTGGGTGCATCACCCTGATAGATCTATTGGAGGTGACTGTTATACGCCCCTGAGTAAGGTACTCGATCCTTGAGACTCGTGATATTGGTAGATCTCGCATGTTTATGTTTGGAAACACCACTAAGAGAGGCCTTAGACCACGTGGGCTTTCCTCTTTCCACAGGCCAATTCTATGACACTTGGTGTATGGGGTGTTCGGCGGCAACCGTGCTAGCCTAAATATGTTTTGCACATGGTAAAGTTTAGCTTCCCGTCTCGGCTTCCCAATGTTTATAACTGGCTCAGCACAATTATACAGGGGCAAATTCTTATTCCTTCCTAACGAAACTTCGCCGCTTTTCTTCAAAATCTCAAGTTCTCCCTCCGACTGCTCAATCCATTGTACCATTTTCCGGTAGTGAGGTTGAACCTCAGGTTTAACTACAGTCTCTTAGCCTTTAAAGGCCTCAGGGTCTGTGGTTCAACCTCCCTGTACCGGCTTCTCACTTCTCTTATTGGTGTACTATTATTTGGGGATGACGCAGAAGTGACCCCTTTCCGGTTTCCCTTCGTCTTCCTTATTCTGCTGAGCAACTGATTTCTTCAGAATTCTCCTAAACACCTCGGAGATTGTTGCGCAGTGGTTATACACCCAATTTAAGGACTTTTGCGCCGGGTGGAATTGATACGTCTATTCGCTCATTTGAGAGCATCGCTGGGGGTACCACATTCCACAGTCGTCGTACTGAATCCCCTGGGCGAAATATTCACCGCAACTATTGGCCCCACAAGCGTTGGAACCTTTTGTTTGTCATTCCAACTAAAACATGAACGTCTAAATGAACAGTTCTCTAACTCCGCAAAAATAGACACGGGGTCAAACAGAAACGTAAAATTACCCTTTAACAACCTCATAAATAAACGCTTTAGGCCTGCGAAACACTAAATTGTACGCAGAAAAACTGTCTAACAAAAGGTTTGTGATCTTTGACAGATCATGAACGATACTGGTAAACGGAAAACTCCTACGAGAGTTATTGGAGCAAAATATCTACTGCTATTTCAGTAATACCGTCAAAAAGTGCAAAGGAGATAGAGCGCAGTGAAATTTCAAACCGCGCGCGAACATACCGCAAGGGTCAGTCAGTCAGCCAGTTTGCACACAACAGGAGTTGGCCAAGGGCAATCGAGCGTTCAGAGTTCCTTCGGCAGTAAGCCACGTGTTGGCCCGTACCATTGCGAGTGTTCTAGATTGTAGTTCTACCCGTTTTCTTCTCGTCCCAGTCGTCTTCTTCCTTGCAAAGGAAGAGAGAGGAAAAAATATCTTCTCCCCTTGTTCAGGAGAGAGACCTCACATTTGGAAGCGTTCCCCTATTTGAGGTGGTTAGAAAACAAAAAAATCTACCACTGTTTCCAAACCTAAACCTATGCGTCTACTTCGGGAGATAAGTTCAATCAGCGCTTATTGAGCTCCTTCTTCAAAGCATTTACGCCCCCTAGCCCCTCCAGTGCGTGTAATAACTTATTCCATGGGTTAACTTCCCTGTTGCTGAAGAAGTTAGAATGCACCGCCTGTCTCGTGCGCACTTTCTTCCGCTTGTACATGTATCCCCTATTATTGCTTGAATCTTCTCGAAGAACACTGCGTGATCCGTCCCTGACAGGACAAAACATGGCTTCCAGCCAATCGAGCGTCCCGATTGCTGTGTTGCTGGTGAGTGTTTGTAGCTTCCAACAATGCGTATTGTCGATACTAGCGATCGACCGATGGCGGATCTACTTGTCTCAATCCTCAATAGAAGTTCCCAGCTGGAGGGTTTCTGAAAATATACAAATGAGACACAGTGATCTAGGCCTGGGCCAAGCTGCTAGTATGAATGACCCTATTTCTGACTATTGATACCAGGCGGAAATGTCATAAAACGTAAAACGTTGGCACCTAGCGGATTCACAGAAAATATCCAACAGAAAACACATATCTCTAGCATACAGCCACATCTGTAAACATCGAACCTTCTCGGCTGGAGTGCTCGGGTGTTTTCTTAGCTCATTACTCCTCAGTAGGCCGCTTCTGGGTAGACTGTTCTCCAACACTCAGCCAAGGCGGTCTTCAATGCTACTACAGTGCTGCATCTGATCACGTGTTCTGGCAGCCTATTCCACAGTGGAATCACCCTGTTGGTGAAGAACCTTGCCCGGGTTGCAGCCTACTGTGATTACGCTGGAGTCTGAAGCTATGCCCTCTGGTAACATTTGTTGGGATCGCAGAGAATAGTTCCTCGCTTTTGATGCCCGACAAACCGTTCATTATTTTCACGGTTTCAATTAAGTCACCCCTCATGCGACTGCGTTGAAGAGAAAACAAGTTCAAGTCCTTAAGTCTGTCCTCGTAATCCTTGTGATTCTGACCAACTACCATTCGGGCAATTTAGGTCCTTTTGTCAGTATAGTGCCTATGCCTGGACACAATACTCCAGATGTGGTCGGATGATAGCCTTATACAGTGTGACCAGAACTTGCGGGTCTCTGCAGGACATCGTAGCCCGTATCCCAAAGAGTTCGCTCCCAGTCTTATTGGCTGACTATATGCACTGCCTGGAGGGCTTGAAGTCACTAGAGACCACCAGCCCTAGGTCCTTGGCATGCGTTACCTCCATCAGCTGCCCTATCTGGTTAGCGAGGTCGGCTATTCTTTCTCCTAGCCTTTGACATTTGGCTAGGTTTAGCGGCAGGTCCCACTTTTGTGACCAATATAGTATAACTTCAGTGTCTCCATCCAGGTCTGTGCCGGCGACCTTCACATCCTCAGCAAACAGGTAGCATGGGTTTCGCAACACGGCAGCAGATCTTTGATAAACATGTGGAAGAGTAATAAACCCAGTACAGAACCCTGGGGTACGCCACTGATCACATCTGCTGGACCTGTAGTGTACGTGCCAACTCTTACTCTGAAGAACCTCCTCTGAAGAAATTATTCATCCAGGTCCTGGCCCTCCCTCTAATGCCTACTGTTTGCATCTTGTGATCCAGGTATCTGTGATTGACCGAGTCGAAAGCCTTACTGAGGTCCATGTAACAGACTTCCACAGTGAGGCTTCTGTCGGGTCTCTCAGTCACATCGTCTAGAAACACCGGCAGATTTGTCAGACATGACTTGCCTGTCATAAATCCATGCTGCGCGGATGTTATTATGCAGTGTACCACAAGACGCTCACGTAATTATCGCCTCACAATACGTTCTAGGCATTTGCATAGAACACATTTCAGGCTAACTGGCCTATAAATCGTGGGCTTTTGTCTGGTGCCATCCTTATATATACCAACCACTGTTGCCGTCTTCCATTATCCAAGAAAGTTGCCTTCCCTGAGTGAGGCCGCGTAAAGCAACATCACCGGTAGAGCTAGGACTTCGGCCAGTGGTTAAACTACAGCCGGATGGATTCCATCTGGTCCAGCAGCTTTGTATTTACATAGGGTGTGTAGCTATCCCCTGACACTTTCGNCTTCGGTCTCGAGCGGTGAGCGATATATCTGTTTGTACGCCTCCAGGAGTGCCTGGCTTTCTCCCGCTCTGTCAGCGCCAGTTGGCCATCCAGAACTTCTAGTGCAGCCACATTTTCCCCCGTTCTCTTGCAAGATTGCACATTGGCATAGAATCGTTCTGGATTCGCCTTTGCTGACCTGGCTAAGCTACGCTCGAAACTGAACTTCTCTTGTCTTTGAACAGCTTGTGCTTTGTAACGGGCCGCAACTCTTCATTCCTTCTATTCTTAGCTTGCCATAACACCTAATGGAGGCTGTTGGAGATAATGTTTTGTGTATGGAAAATGAATCGTTCATTACAACATAAACACATTTGCCTAGAGGTACCTCAGCACTTAATCCAATAATAGCCTTGTGGAACTTTGTAATCAATAGATCAAGCAGTGAGGGCTATTGAGACTTTGTGTCTTGATGGCATCGTTATAGCGATCAAAACGCGATTGTCCTAGTCCGAGCGAGACGAAAAAGACCTCTTCTGTATGCGTTCAATCAAATGACTCTTCGCTCGTTCTGGATAGCAAAGAACAAATCTCAGAGCAACGCGTAGCCCAAATTATCAAGAACCTAGTCGATCCACAAATAATCTACGGTACCATTTTCGCAATAATCACAAATACATAAGGCAGTCATACCTCTGATAGTAAGCCTGATTCACTATACAGCCAAAATGTGACAAGTATTCACAAAAAATAACTGCGGTAACAAAAAGTAAATGAGAAAATGAGTGATTTGAATTACCTTTCATATAATTCTGGACAAATAGGAAAATTCTGCACGCTTCAACAGATCAAGCCAAATAATCTTGAGCGTTACAGCCAAAAGGGGTTCAATATAACCAAAAGCAATGGTTATTTCAATAACGAGCGTCCAATCGAAACTTTGGTTGCAATAAAACAAGAAAAGGCACTGAATCTCATTTACACGTAAGAGCAAACCACTGGAAGTGTGTCCAATAGATATGCTTTACCGTAAAAAGGTGAAATAGAACGTTCAGAAGAGAAAATTCACCGACATGACAACCACTGTCGGAAATAATGCAGGATAGAATGGCGTAGAAAGATAAGGAAATACAAGGTAATTGAGGGGAATTTTCAGTCTTTTTGACCGTTACGCCGGCCACCAAAATTTCTCCGAGCGGACAATGTCACCTCCGATAGTCTCTTGTTCTGGCTCCCCATTCTTACTTGCGCTCCCGAAACAATGGAGTTCACAGGACTTACAGCAGTACGCCTGCTACCTCCCTTCCCTTGGGGTATACAGGACTTACAGCACTACGCATGCACACTCCCTAGCCTATCACCTGGGTGCTAGTCGGCTCCTTCTAATAGACACAGACGACGTACATCTCTTCTTATCTTGCCGCCACCTGTAGGCACCACAGCCGTTCGCACGAATCCATCTCCGTCTGTCTCCGCAGCACGGATGATGCCCATGGGCCATTTTTCACGTGTTGTGGTTTCAGATGCTAACAATACGATGTCGCCTGATTTGAAATTGCGATGCTTCGAAAGCCACTTTTGTCGAACTTGCAGGGTTCGTATGTACTCCCTCATCCATCGACACCAGAAGTTTTTAGCGAAGTGATTGACTTGTCTCCACCGTCTTGTATAGCTCAGCATCATTGTGAGACCTTCTGGGTTTTGATTGTTCTCCGTCAACAACAATAAACTGTTCGGAGACAGTGCTCTTCTTTTCTTATCATCCGATAACACAGCACTAACGGTCGGTTATTCAATATCCTTTCGATTTCTACAAAACAACTGGACAACGTTTCCTCATGCAATAACTGCTCCTTGGTCAACACAAGCAGTAACCTGCGCACGGAGCGGATCATTCTCTCCTACACGCCCCCCCCTATGACTTGAGGAAGGAGGATTAAAAAGACATTTTATCCCATCACATGCAAGACGGTCGTTAGTCTTGTGTCCATCCCAGCGTTAAATTATATCCTTTAGTTCTGATACGGCACCCACGAGATTTGATCCGTTATCACTATAAATCTCTGAAGGTTCTCGTCGATCACCGATGAATCTCAATAGACACAGGATAAATGAATCTGTATTGGGACTGCCCACTATCTCTAAGTGTACGGCTCGGGCCTGTAAACACGTAAATACGCAGCCATATTTCTTTTCCCAACCACGACCCTGGCGAACAAACAGAGGTCCAAAATAACCCACTCCTACTGAGTTAAAACAACACCAACGCTTTTGGACCCTACATAGCGGTAAGGGAGCCAACATCTGCTGACCTGCAGAAACTACCATTCTCCGACATACTATGCATCGACCAATTACTAGTTTCACTGCACTGATTCCCTTAACAATCCAATATTTTTAACGGATCGCTGACAAAACGTGTGACGTACCACTATGTCCTTCTCTGCTATGATAGTGGCGAATAAGGGGACCAGTCACATGATGTCGACTGGGTAGGACCACCGGATGCTTGAAATGGGATGAGTAGTTTGCGTAACTAATTTGCCCACCTACACAAAGCAAGTCATTTATCGTAACTGTACAAAGCTTTTAGTGACTCCGTTTCGTCACTCGTGTTTTACGTCACATTTTTTTGTTTTGCTGGACGTGGACGCGCGTTAGACCCACACACGTCCACCTTGGTCGTTCAACGCACCGTGCGACGCCACTGTTTCACATTCAAGTACAGTGCTTTTTGTCCAGGTCTCATAGTCCGCCTACTGTTTTGCATACGTTGGCTGTTGAGATCACTCTGTCGTATTGGTTTAACGTTAGGACTCGTGGGGAGTGTCCGGGGGATCGTAATACCGTCTATTTAACTAACCAGGGCCACGCGTGGACGGAGCCAGTGCACCTTACCAAGTTGGTGAGCCCGAAGGTTCTGTAAGTTTAATGATCACTGGTGAGTCCCTCCCTGAAACGACAATTTCCTCTTTTATTATTATTGTTTTTGTGCCTGATAGTAAACCTGTTTATCTGGTTTTCCCCACATTCTGCTCATATATTAAAACATCTTGGCATATATATAAATTTTGTTTTCAACATTATGAGTTCCGATAGTATATTGGACTCAGCTTCAATCCCCGAGCATGAGTCCATCGTCAAATAATGCCACATGTCTCCCTTTCGTGCTCCTTGAAGTTTTGTCTGTAATGTTCATTCACCAAATGTTTTATTCTACACCCTTCTTAAACTCTTCCATCGAGCTGCGTCGATTACTTCGACCGTGAGGTTTTCTACGCTCAGGATACTTTCGTTTCTGGGTAAATACATAATTCTAATGTAAGAGATGAAACGAATAATCCATGCAACTGACTTTAAAAGTTTTGACCATTGAGAGCAACGATGC